>PVKC010014021.1:0-22361 GCA_004027635.1 Crocidura indochinensis
CATTCATTTTTTTTTTTTTGGTTTTTGGGCCACACCCAGTGATGCTCAGGGGTTACTCCTGGCTATGCGCTCAGAAGTCGCTCCTGGCAGGCACTGGGGACCATATGGGAACCGGGGGATCGAACCGTGGTCCGTCCTAGGCAAGGCAGCAGACACCTTACCTCCTGCGCCACCTCCCGGTTCCCATTCTTTTTTTTTTTAATTTTTTTTTCAATCTTTCATTTTTATTTTCTACTTTGTCAGAGGTTTTGGGTTCTAGCTTGTGGCAGACAAAGCTTACTCCTGCCTCTGTGCTCAGGGGTCCCTCCTGGAGGATTTTTGGGAATCAAAAGTGGTGCTGGGACCACATTGGGGTCAGTGACACAGAAGGCAAGTGCCTGACCCACCTGGCCATCCTCTCTTGCTTGCCACCTTTCATTTCCAAACTCCATTTCTGTCACATGTCTTTTCCCCACAAATAATCGATTTCATATTATAATTATGTTATAATTACATTGTGTTATATTATCATGGTATTTATATTACATATAAATATCTCTGTATACTATCCTTTGTTCTTTTATTAGAATAGATTCTTGGTAGTACAATTACGTTGTAGATAAAGAAGGGTAGCTAAAATACATAAATTCTTTGAAGATCCCAGTTACTTATTGGCAAAATACTTTCCATAAAATCTATATAAATAAAAACTTTCATTCTATTTTGTTCAGTTACATCTCAAGTTACTTTCTCTGACACCAGTGATTATAGCTTTAAATTTTTATTAATGTTGCTACATGTCTTTAATTCAAAGTTTCCCAACTATTAGTAAAATTGGTCACCAATTTTAAACAGACTTAGACCTTCCTGTTTCAGCACCAGTTTTGAAAAAGAATAGTGGCAATTCTCTGCTTCAGCACTATAACTTTTTTCAGTTGCCTGTTAAACATGAGAAAGGCATTTTTCGCTCTGAAATGTCATCATATTTTTAAGGATCAAGGAAAGACGAGTCATATTTTTGTACATTTTCTACATGTTCTTCATATTGGGTGGGATTTTATTGTCACGGACAATGAGACTCCGGAACTCAGAAATGTTAAGAGTTTTTCTTTTTAATTTGTGAAATGACACCAGTGTGAAAGAGCATGAGGTTTGACTTCAAAGGCTCGGGTGGTTTGGATAATATAGTTTTAAATAAATAATGGCCTTTTCTTATTTTCATGGTCCAGAAATAATGTGGGGGTCAGTGAGCTTATGGCCACAGGCTGCCTTCTGAGAAGCCGAAAAACAGCAAACTTGTCATGAATTAATTCAGTGAGTAAACAAGGGGAGAGACGATTGCCCAAAATATAAATATTGCACAAAAGTGGCAGGGCAAGAACAAATGTGTTTTAAATTTTGGTGTGTCACACATAGTTGAAAATTAATTTACACAATTAAAAAGAACATGGAACTAAAACATTTTTTAAGCATCCAGTCAGAAAACCAAATGCTATTTGACCGATGTTCATTTCTTCTTAATATATAAACTTGCCCTGTAACACAAAACATTGATGTTGGCTGGTATTAATAAGCCACAATAAAAATGAATGAACCTGCTGTTTTTAAGGGTATAGAAGTGTCTTTAAGTTCTAAAATAGAAAACACTGTAAGCCTGAACCTGAAAACTTAATTCGTTGGGGGGAGAGCGGTGGTAGACGCCTCGCTGGGGCTAGCCTAGGAGGGACCTTGGTTCGACCCCCCTGCATCCCATATGGTTCCCCAAGTCAGAGGCGATTTCTGAGTGCATAGCCAGGAGTAAGTCCTGAGCATCACCAGGTGTGGACCCCCTAAAAAAAAGAAAAGAGAAAAGAGTGTTCTTTAAAATATTTATTTGTAAGTACACATTTATTTGGGAGGATAGCAATAGCAATTATGCTTTTCTATTTTATAATACTGTATATTTGATATATAGAATATGTATAAAATATTTAGGTAGACTGAATTAAGAATATTTCCTATACGTAAATGAAGGTGCCTACAAAAATTGTCAAACTATTTTTAAAAGATGTAAAATATTTTCAGTGTGATATAGACTCACCTATAGTCTATGTCAAAGCAATAATGCACGAGTTCTACCAATAACTATCTACCTTTGCATAGAAATAAAAGTCAGTTATTTTCCTCTGAAAATGATATTAGTGCATTTTATTTGGAGTAAAATTAGCCCTGCTTTTGAAAAACAGACGAAAACAAAAACAGGAAAAGAAGACACTGTGAAGTGAAGTGAAGGTTCCACTCAAGTTTCCCTGAGCAGGGAGGTGAAATGAGGGGCCCCAAGGGGAGGCTCTAGGATCCTTTTATACTGTGAACCTCACATGGCTTCCTTTGATTTTTTTTCTACATTTCTGGTCATTTGCGTTTTTTGTTGTTAAAAACCCAAAGCAAACAATATGTGGTGCAGCGACCAGGGCTTGCTTTGACTCCAATAAATGTACCCTTTAAAACTCTGTGTTCCAGTCCTAAAAGAGAAGAAGGGTGTGTGCCTGGGGTGGAGGGAGGGAGGGAGAGAGGGAGAGATAAAGAGGGAGAGAAAGAGGTAAGGGGAGGAAGGGGAAGGGGAGGGAGAGTAAAAGAAATGATGGCAGGTGAAGGCCCCTGGGTGCAGCAGGTGGGGGCTGTGTGCACCTTTACCCCACCTTTCTGTGATCCATCCTCCTCAGAGGACAGGACCCTGACTTTGGGAGCTCCAGCAACCCCCTGGAATTTGAAGCAAAGGCCCAGTTGCTTCCCACCCCCAAATGAACCCTGAGCTCAGCTCAGGAGTCTCTGGCTAACAAGAGGAGGGGGCAGATCAAAGAAGTCCCCTTTCCCCCACGCCCACCTCTTTTTCTTCTTTTAAGCCAAAATGCCACTAGTAACATGCACAACATTATTACTTTTAACCTGTGTTCCCCCCACCTCTTTTTTGGGGGAGGGGGGCTGGCATTAGCCTCAAGCCCACAGAAGTAAGTCTTAAAAGAGAGACGAAAGCATTCAGCAGAGACAGGCAAGTGGAAGTATGTGAGCATGAAACTCAAGAATGCTCTCTGCTTAATTAACATGTCACCCCGGGGAGGCCAGGTGCTGTCAGAAGTTGCCCTTCTAAGTGTCGATCCCTCTGACCCCCAGAGAAGTTGACAGGATCATGTGGGAAAGGGAGCTTTGACTGATTGGGAGAAAAAAAAAAAGCCACAGGACTTGCTTATAGCTGTGACTCGCCCAAGAAGACCCTGGGAGCTGCCTGTGTGATTGTGTGTGTGTGTGTGTGTGTGTGTGTGTGTGTGTGTGTGTGTGTGTGTGTGTTGGGGTGGGCACTGCCTTCCCACAAGCCAGAGCTTGCCCACAAGTAGATGCAGCCATTGTTCCTTCCTGACAGGCAAAGGAGAGATGGCAGTAGTGTCCCATCTGGAGTCCCTCACTCTAGGTGGGCTAGAAAATTCTTGATGTTGTTATTTCCAGAGGGTCAGGCTAGTCTCAAAAAAATCACTCCATTTATTTATTTGTTTGTTTGTTTGTTTGTTTATTGTTTGGGGGGGTCATATCCTGTGGTGCTCAGGGGTTACTCCTCACTCTGAGCTGAGAAATCGTTCCTGGTGGGTTTGGGGGACCATATGGGATGCCGGGATTCGAATCACCTTTTGCTCTGGGTCAGCTGTGTGCAAAGCAAATGCCCTATGGCTGTGCTATCCTCCAGCCCCAAATCACTTCATTTAGAAGACAAAGGATTTCTTATGCATGGATGGACATGGAAGCTATTGGGGTGAGTGAAATGAATCAGAGGGAGAGAGATGGACACAGAATAGTCTCACTCATCTGTGGTAGTTAAGAAAAATAAAAAGACATTATCATAATAATGCCCAGAGAATATAGAGATGAGGGCTGGAAGGACCGGCCCATTGAGCTCCCATATGGTTCAGCTCTACCAATCCTAGGAATATACCCTAGAAACATAAAAACTCAATACAAATATCCCTTCCTCACACCTATACTCATTGCAGTGCTACTTACAATAGCCAGATTCTGGAAACAACCAAGATGCCCTTCAACAGATGAATGGCTAAAGAAACTATAGAATATTAGGCAGAGATGAAGTCATGAAATTTTCCTATACATGGATGTACATGGAATCCTTATGCTGAGTGAAATAAGTCAGAGGGAGAGATACAAAATAGTCTCACTCATCTATAAGTTTTAAGAAAATAAAAGATGGGACCAGGGAGATAGCATGGAGGTAAGGCGTTTGCCTTTCATGCAAAAGGTCATCGGTTAGAATCCCGGTGCACCATATGGTCCCCCGTGCCTGCCAGGAGCAATTTCTGAGCATGGAACCAGGAGTAACCCCTGAGCACTGCCGGGTGTGACCCAAAAACAAAAACAAAAACAAAAACCACAAAAAAAAGAAAAGAAAAGATATTATTGTAATAACTCTCAGACACAATAGAGATGAGGACTAGGAGGACCAGCCCACAATATGAAGCTTACTACAAAGAGGCGTGAGTAGTTAGAGAAACAACTGCACTAACAACTTTCATGACAGTGTTAATGAGTGAGAGAAGTAGAATGACTGTTTCGAATAAAGGAAGGAACTGGGGGAGGAAGGAGATGGGGTGCACTGATGATGGGAAGGTTGCACTGGTGAAGGGGGTATTCATTTTTTTTTTACCAAAACCCAACTACAAACATGTTTGTAATCATAGTCCTTAAGTAAAGATATTATTTTAAAAAATAAATAAAACTTTACATGTAAAAAAATAATAGAAGACAAAGGAGTTAAGAGGAAACTTGGGACGCAGAGATTGAGAGAGCATCGTCAGTAGTTGGATTAAATTGTAGAGTGTGTCCTTCAGGCCTACTACCTGTCTCCTGTGATTGACATGGCTAGATGCAAGAACACCTATGTGCCAGGTCATATTACAACAGGCTCCTTCAGGGTTAAGAAGAGATGGATTGTTAGTGGATCACTTGTGAGGCACTGTCAAAGTTAGTCATAGTTTTCGTGATGACATAGAGATGCAAGTAGGACACCCAAGCACACAGCCAAGTACTTCCTGCTAGGAAGGGTCAGGAACTGTTGCTTTCTGAGACCTGTGTAAGGATGCCTGTGTGGATTATCGGTGGAAATAAATGTTCAACAAGGAAAGCTTGAGTACAGGAAATTTAGCAACTTGGCTGTAGCAAGTAACTACACATGTTACCCCACATGACCTTAGTAGATTCTTGGTCCCCTAGAGTGCAGTAGTAAATGCCCATGGGACAGAGGGACTGTGAGGTGTCCATTGGTACATGGGGTCACTTGCAAGACAGCAGAGATATGAAAGGACACCCCGAGTTCCCTGGAGTAACTAGAGCGGGAGACTGCGCTACCACAGAAGTTGTTCTTTTCTATAACTGAAACCTACTATAAACATGTTTGTAATCACGGTGCTTAAATGAAGATATCAATTAAAAAAAAAAGAAAGTGCCATTGGAGACACACCCCTTCTTTCACATGTTGGTGATTTCCCCCAAGCAGTACCTTGAGCTTGGTTTTGTGGAAGACTAAGTGGGAGCTATCAATTATGCTTCTTGGAATAGTTTAATATGGAATTGAAATTAATTAAATTTAAATTTTTAATGTCATCTCAGCTGTTCGCCAGTCCACTTCTTCCTGGGGTCACATCAATTGGGATATTGGGGGCTGGGCACCCCCTTCCCGGCCTGGGGTCCCCGATCTCAACTTTCACATCATGCATGTTGTATGTCTCCTCCCTGACATCCCAGTAGCTGGGATGGAAGATTCTAGAGCAACTGAGACACAGGATGAAGGGTGGGTGGTCCTGGGTCCACAGTAGGAGAAAGGCAGCTGGATTCCCACAGCAAGGGAGGGAACCCCACATTCACTACCTTTCCCTGGGGCTCTGGACATTCAGGGTCACTCTGGCCTAGTCTTGTCTTATTGGACAAAGTTGGGTTCACAGTAAATATTTCCTTACTGTTCCCCAGCACAAATGTTAGAGAAATATTGGGGTAGGGAGTGAGAGAGAAGGGAGAGAAAGAGAAAGAGAGAGAGAGAGAGAGAGAGAGAGAGAGAGAGAGAGAGAGAGAGAATCTCAGCTTGCAATATGAATCTCTAAGACAGAGAAACATGTGACTAAAAGAGATCTTTTTTCATTTGCTTGGTTTCTGTTTTGGGGCCAGACCCGGCAGTGCTCAGGGATTACTCCTGGCTCTGTGCTCAAAAATTGCTCCTGGCAGGCTTGGGACCATATGGGATGCCAAGGATCTAACCTGTTTCTTCCCAGGTTAGTTTTGTGCAAGACAAACACCCGATACAGCTGTGCTATTGCTCTTCCACTCCAAAAAAAAAAAAAAAAAAAATCTTGACACAGCAATTTCCTTACTTATGATTCTATGAGGCTCAATTTCTGGATGTTATTTTCCTAACAACTCACAGTATTTCTTAGAATTGCATTAGGGGACCACAGAGGTAGCATAAAATCCTCAAATACTTCAGAAGATTGTTTATTGATGGATCCTGTGCTGATCCTCCATCTGCCCATGAGCTATGTATGTATGTCTTCACCGATTCCCTGGGAGCGAGCTGTGAGGAAAGAGGAAGTTAATGACCGACAATGGGCACCTTGGCATCAATGCCAACCCAGGCCAGCCTGAGCAGAACATGCTCTCCCAAGGTCGCTCCTTCTTCCCGATGCTTCATTCACAACCCAAGGCAGGGGTGGGTAGAAATACACTCGCAGAGGACCAGGGTGATAGCACAACAGCAGGGTGTTTGCCTTGCATGTGGCCAACTCAGGACGGACCCTGATTCAATCCCCAGCACCCATATGGTCCCCTGAGAGATTTCTGAGCACAGAGCTAGGAGGAAGCCCTGCCTGCCTCTGGGTGTGGCCCCCCAAAAAAACAAAAAACAGACAAACAAACAAAAATGATTGAGTTGAGGCTTTCCTGGCCCTTAGGTTCCTGATCGAAGGCCACACTTCTTTTTTCAAGCTAATATTTCCATTTATTTTTTAGATTTTTTAAAAATTATTTTATTTAAATACTTTGGTATATAAGGTTCTTCATAATACAGTTGTTATTTTCACAGTGACAAAGTTTCCCATGATTGAGTTTCATCATACAATGTCCCATACCCTTCACCAGGGCTCATTTCCCATCACCAATGTGCCCAATTCCCCTCCTGCCCTCCCCACTGCCAGCCTTTTCTCTCTACTCTCTCTCTCTCTCTCTCTCTCTCCCTCTCTCTCTCTCTGCATTTTTTCCTTTTAAACACAGTGAGGTTTTTTCAGGTTGAATAATTGATTTTAATCAATTAAATCTTTAAAATTATTAAAACAAGATGTTAGTATCTGCTTTTCTAACACATGCATTTAAAGCGATTCATTTACTTTTAATAACAGCTTTGAGTTAATTGTTCACATTTTGCATGATGCAGTTTTATATATTCTTTATTTTTATTTTACTTTCTTTATTTTTAAATTTTTATTGTGACCAAAAATGAATAACAAATCTTTCGCAGTAATATTTAAGGTACATAGTGACGATGAATCAGGGCCATTCCCACCACCAGGGTTGTCCTCCCTCTTTTCTCAGCATGTGTCTCATATCTCCCTCCTTTGCTCCCTGGAGATACTGTGGTCTGCACTATTGTTATTGAAGGAGTATCCTGCACCTCACTTTTCCTCCTTTCAGCGTCCAGTTCTTGTCCAGAGGGATCATTCCCAATTCTTATTGTCACAGTGTTCCCTTCTCAGCAGCACCATCTTTGTGGTAGCATAGGCTCAGTAGACAAGTCATAAACTTCCATCTTTGTAAGGAACAGAGTCCAGATCATCTACCAAGAGCCAGGAACATACATACACACATACGTGTTTCTAATTTCTCCTGCATGAGAAATGGCTTCTTTGCAGCGTCTCGGATGCAGAACTGGTCCATGAGTTCCCTTCACCCGGGTGATGCTCTGAGCTCAGTGGCACCAACTGGGCCTAGAAGAGGTCGACCTGGACTTTGAGTTGTTCCTTCCAGTCCTGGAACCTCAAGATGGCCTAAGAACTATTGGGGGAGGCTCAAGCAGTGTCTAAAAGTGGAATAGAACAGGGTGACAACCAATCAGGCTCAAAAGTAAAATTGCCTAAGGAACAAAGATGAAATAAAAAAGAATTAAAAAGGACATGAAGTATATAGTTGAGACTATATAGAAGTCTAAACAAAAGTGTTTTCTCTTAACTTCCTTTTTCTCTAATCTCTTCCTTTGAGATGTAAAAAACCCACTGGATGTTGTTTTTGTATTTGAATTGGCCTCCCCCCACTTGGAATAGGGGGTTGGTTGGGATAAAGAAGGGGACTGGCTTTGGGCTGGAGAGAGAAAGCACATGGCATAGGCAGCACATGGCAGAGGGAGCACTTGGCAGAGAGAGCCGATGAAGTAAAAAGCAGGCTGACTCCTGTTAATCCTCTCCTCACTGCTTGGTATATTATTTCTCCACCATTACCCTGCTTTATCAGACCCATCTGCCTGAGGGACTAGAAACATGGTGCCTGGGGTGGTCTGACCTATCTTGTGGGTTTTATAATTTAAGTTTTATTTTACAATGAAGGTGAAAGAGAAGTCTGTTCTTGGTGTTGAAGAGATGGTTTGGTCTTTCTCAGAGCTATTCTGAAGGTCTGTGCAGCTCTAAGCTCTTTCTTGAGTGAAATGTTCTGGGGGAAGGGGAAATTGTCCCTACCCCTGACTCAGCATGGAGTGAAGGGAAAGGATGGGACCCACGAGGCCAGCCGTGGTCCCAGGACTTTTGAGCATTAGGACTTGACTATGGGACAGTCCAGAGTCGGGATGTCCTTGGAGTCCTCCAAGCTTTTCTCTGTAGCACTAATGGAGACATGTTGGCAGAGGCCTTTGGATCGCTCCTCATGTTGCCTTTTTTTGTTTGTTTGTTTGTTTGTTTTTTGTTTTTGGGTCAGCGATCAGAGGTTCCTCCTGGCTCTATGCTCAGAAATCACTCCTGGCAGTCTTGGGGGACTATATGGGATGCCGGGATTTGAACCACCAACCTCATGAAAGGCAAATGTCCTACCTTCATGCTATCTCTCTGGCCCCTCTCATGTTGCTTTCTAACCAGACGTCTCTCCATTAGTTCCTTTGGTTTTCCTGTTAAAAAGATGCTTCCCCATCATCTCTTCATCTGGCTTTTCCCCCTCCCCTTGAGAATGGGCTTGGTTTTTCCCAACGATGTGTGCTTTGGAGACCTGGAGGGGGGCTGCCATCTTGACTTGTGTTTTCATGTGGTGGAGCAACTGGCTTGTGGGTGACCTGCTTGCGGTGTGAGTCTCCAGCCTGCTGTTCCTTCCCAATCCTTTGTGGATTATTTCCTATGTTAGAGTTGCTGCCGGACCTGTGTCTCTTGTCCTACCTGGATTGGGGTCTTGGGAATCCCTCTCCCTCTCTGGGGATCATGGAACACACACCCCATCATTCCACAGACATGCTCTTCCTTTTTTTTTTTACCTCAGGATCCCTTTTCTTGGGAAGCTCAATGACTATCTTAAGATCAGCATTATTCTGGGTAGTTCTGAGTAGTTTTGGAGGGAGGTTTTGAACATGGGTACGTGAGTGTTGGGTGATGCTAGAGATGAAGGGGACAGAGAAGGCAAATTCTCTAGACTTACCCTGAAATACTCTCTCTTTCTCACTTCATTTGCCTAGAAGAACCTTTTCCCAGGAAGCCCATGGAAGACGCTCTACTGTTGGTTGAATAACAAGTCTTTAAAAGATTCTTGAGGGGGCCAGAGAGATAGCACAGAGTAGGGCATTTGCCTTGCATGTGGATGACCTGGGAGGGAGCCGGTTCAATCCCCGGCATCCCATATGGTCTCCCAGCCTGCCAGGGGCGATTTCTGAGTGCAGAGCCAGGAGTAACCCCTGAACACAGCTGGATGTGGCCCCAAAACCAACCAATTAATTAATCAAGTTAAAAAAATTAGATTATTGAAATCACCCAGAACTCTCTCCCCTGTTTTTTTTTTCTCTAATTTTTTCTGAATCATGCATTCCTGGGGGGATCTGCTGACTTGGCCTCAAGTGTGTGGTTGTGTAGCCCCAAATGCCAGCCTGGCCCTCATTAGCACCTTGTCTCAGGGATGTGTTGATCAATCCTGCTCAGGGTCATAACTTATTTTCTAAACAAAACAAAACAGGCTTGTGGGTTTGAGTTCCAACTCTGGAGGCAAGTTCATAAAATTCCTCCCTGGCAGAGTTGCCAGGCAGGGAGTAGACAGAAGTTTGGGTGCTGGTGACTGATGACCCACATGCCTGCAGGACTTTGTGTCTTATGTGAAAATCCAGAGAAATGCCAAGCGTAAAAATTCAAAGTTTGTTTGAAAGTTGGAATCCTGGACCAAAAAAATACTTGTATCATAACATGACCCTGCTGTGAAAATGGTACAAGATTTTCATTTTGGCTGTTATCTTGTTCAGGGATTTTTTTTTCTCGTTTTTTAAAATTTGTATTCAGATTTTTGGTGACACTCAGGAGTTACTCTTGGTTCTATGCTCAGAAATCCCTCCCAGCAGGCTCAGGGGACCATATGGGATGCTGGGAATCTAACTGGGGCCCATTCAGGGTTGATGGCGTGCAAGGCAAACACCCCATGCTGTGCTATCACTCCAGCCCCTTAGGGAGTAAAATTTTTGCACCTTAGCTGGCAGTACTCAGGAGTTACTCCTTGCTCTGTGCTCAGGGGTCACTCCTTGTGTGCTCAAGGAGCCAGGATCCAAATGGGGTTGACTCCACTGAAGAGCATTGCCTCTATCCATCCTCCCAGGACCAGGGAGTCGGTCGTTTGCTCTTTGCTTTCTGTGGAAGTAACATACCCAGCCTGTCTGATGACCACAGAGCATGGCAGGTCTCTTAGGCTTTTGATAAGACCCCAGCAGAGTTAATCCGGCAGGGGTGGGGAAACTTCTCTGATTGCACAGGACCTGGCAGTAGGCAGTGTCCTTGCCTGCCCCAGGACTAGAAGAGAGGGACCAAGTTCTCTGCATTCCTAGAGTGCCTGGAGCTCAGGCAGTGCAAGAAGGTGCTGGAGGGGTTGGAGTGGTGGTACAGTAGGTAGGGTACATGACTTGATTGCAGCAGATCTGAATTCAGTCCCTGCACAACCCCAAAGCTCTGCTGGGAGTGAGCCCTGAGCATCTATGCGTGTGCTCCAAAACCCAGAAACTCAAGCAGATTCGAAAATCCAGAGTGTTATGCTCTTGAAAGACCCGGAGGAGTGACCGATTCTTCTCCATTTTTCCCTCCCAAAACCCAACAACCCAAACCATCATCTTCACATCCGGGACTCTAGAAGTCAATGTGTGGGGGGAGGACATATTTGTGCGTTAGAGTGCCAGCCTCTGAGCACAAAACTGAGGGCACTAGGGTCCACCTTCTACTTCTTTGCAATAGATGTAATTATGGAGTATGCATCTCCCCAGAAACAGCATTTCCCCCACATTGTTCAAATTGGACCACTGTGAGATACACAGCCACGAAACTGGTGATGGTGGAGTTTCAGTCACATAATGACCAATACCTGTCCCCATCCCCATGCACCAGACAGCATTTTTTTAAAGCACTATCATTACAAAGTTATTCATTGTTGGGTTTCAGTCATAGAATATGCACCATTCTGGGTCAGAGAGATAGCACGGTGGTAGGGTGTTTGCCTTGCATGTGGTCAACCAAGGACGAACCTTGGTTTGATCCCCAGGGTCCCATATGGTCCCCCGAGCCAGGAGCCATTTCTGAGCGCAGAGTCAGGAGTAGCCCTTGAGCATCGCTGGGTGTGGCCCTACTCTACCTGCACTCACCAGCTCTCTGCCGCTTCCTACCCCGGACTGAACCTCCTGACCCTCATCTCTTTTGTCTCTGGATATTATTACCACACTGTCTTTTATTTTTCTCATATTCCACAAATGAGTGAGATTATTCTGTGTCTATCCCTCTTCCTCTGACTCATTTCACTCATGCCCATTTATGTCTACACAGATTGCATGACTTTATTTTATTGATTTTTTGGTTTGTTTTGTTTGGGGGCCACACTGGGTGGTGCTCAGGGGTTACTTTTAGCTATGCACTCATAAATCTTTCTTGGCTTTGGGGGGACCATATGGGATGCCAGGGATTGAACCGAGATCCTACCTGGGCAGTTGCATAAGACAAATGCCTACTGCTGTGCTATAGCTCCGGCTCCTGCATGACTTTATTTTAAAGTTTCTCGTTGACTGGGGTCACTGAGGCACATTTTCAAGCAGACAATCTTCTGGTATATTTCAAGAACTATACCCCAATGGATTGTTTTGTAAACTGGAGAATCTGTTGGAGGGAGAGAGAGCAAATAGGGGAAGCACCATCTTCTTTTCTCCTCTGCGTTCGAGCTTGGCATGGCCCATAAGAGATGCCCACTGGACAGCCAAAGTGGCCTCTTTCTCAGATCTAGGGGGTCAATCCTGCTCTGAATTCTGAGTTGTGGTCATGCCTCAAAGCTGTTCTCCCTTCACACGTATGGGCTGGTTCGTGCATCTGAGTCCAGATACCGGGTGTAGGTCACCTCTGCACCTCTCACCGACTGTCCCAGATTAAGACTGCATATTGGAGGTGAGCTCTAGGGCTTCTGACTTTTAGCCCCATCTCTGACCCACTTCTACCTGATGGGGGCCATCCCAGCTTGCCTTCTGCTGGACCCCTGGCTCAGGACACTGTGAGGACCATCACGTTGCAATCTCAAATAGTGATGCAACATGATATACGGAAACAAGCAGCCCGGGAAAGACAATTGGAAACAGGCTGTCACTGATGGGGCACAGATGGCTCATTTGTGGAGTGAGTCTGGGCTGGGGCCACCATGTGCGAGGCTGCAGGCAGATTCACAGGGACACACTCAGAGACCCCTGAGCTAGATTTCTTGGGGCCGTGGACCAGAATAGAAGGTGCAAACGGAGGGATTCAAGTGGGTTTTCTTTCCATTGCATGGACTCCACAGAGGAAGCAAGTTGCCCATAAAAAAGATCTGGTTTCCTGAGGAAAATGGGGCGTGAGGTGCCAAGTGGGGACATCATGGTCAGATGCCAGGCAGGAAGAGAGACCCAGGAAGGGACACACCCAGCTCTCAGCCCCAGGAGCTTCTCTGGCTGGAGCTAGGTCTGCACCATGCTAGGGCCATGCATGGTGGCCAACACAATGGGCAACTTGAGGGATGCTTCTGTGTAGAGGCCCCCTCCAAGCCCCCCTCCCCATTGCGAAAGGCAATGTTTTCAGGGTAAACTTTGAGAAGGTGCTATACCCAGTCCTCACAGGCATCAAGAGAATTTTTTATCTCCTTACCCCCTCGTTCTTATCCCTTGGGGTGGTCTCCATGGAGGGGTCCCCAGAGAATGAGATGAGCAAAGGATAGCTGAGCATAAGCATAGTTCTTTTCCTTTTCACATTTCCAGTCAAGCAAACCACATTGGCCAAAGTGTCCCTGGCAGAGCATTGGAGAGAGAGATGGTGACAGGAAAGCCCCAGCAACTGAGTTCCAGCAATTCTCAACTTGTGTCAATCAAGCCACATTCACATGCCAACCTTGGGTGGTACTTGAGGGAACCCAGCCCTGAATGGAAATAGCATTTTTCCATACTTGTTTTCTTGACTCCAGGTTCGAGTTGAGGCCCAAGTCTGCGCTGAAAGCCAGAGACCAGGTATCTCCTATCATGCAAGGTGCGAAAGGAAGTTTCTTTGACTAGCCAAGACCCAAGTCTCATCTAACCAGGGGAGTCTTGACAAGGACCCCCAGTTAAATTTCAAGCAGAATATAGAGTTTACAGGCTTCAACGAATCAAGCATGTCATTGGTTGATACGACAATGTAAGCATTTTAGCCACTTGAACAAAAATCACATTAAAATATCACATCATGCTGAGGGTGGATGTCCCAACTTATTGCTGACTCAGCTTTGTGCCAGGGGGTCCCTTGTCTGGTGGAACATTCAGATCCACCTAGTTCCTCTATTTCAGCTGAACAGGTAGGGTCCTGCCCTTTACAGGGTGAGTACATTTTGCAATTTTATCTTTGGGCTATCACTCTCTACCTATGGGGAGATTATAGAGTGAAAAAATATATTACAGTGGCTTTACTGGGGTTTTGGGACCACTTTGGTCCTAGGTCCAAGGGGCTTTGGTTCTTACACATGATTTGGGAAGTTATTTAAATTAATCATGTGTTAATTATTTAAATTTAATTATTGATCATCAATTTAATGATTAATTATTTAAATTTAAATTAGGGTTCCAGGCTTGTGAGGCCCGAGCCTCTATTCAGTACTCAAAGACCCCTTTCCTGCCCAACCCTCCCTGGTGGGCAGACACCTTTTGCCTCATTGAATGACCGGCCTTCCCTCTCTTAGAAGCTGGTCTGTCTACAAGGAGAGGGAGGCCTTGAACCTCCTAAGCACAGACTTGTCCTTTCCAGCTCACATCTGGGGTGCTGGGGGAGGAGAAACGCATCTTAGGTGCTTGGGTGCTGGGGTCTGTCTTTGCCTCACCTAGCCACTGAAGTCCTTGGGAACTCAACAGTTGTTTATCACTTGGTCTTTTGTTTTTGTTGTTTGTTTGTTTGTTTTAGATAGCTGAGCCACTCAGCGTTCAGGAGAGATTGACTGTCTGTGGCTGCAAAGCTGGAGCAACTTCTCTCACTGAGGCCTCCAAAGGCCTGGGATGGTTCACGTTGGCTGCCCGGGAAAAGGGCTCGGGGTCATCGGAGAAAAACCCCCTCTTTGTTGAGAGTCCCTTCTGACGATTTTCTTGCATTTCTGGAGCGACGTGGGGCCATAGCAATGACCTATGCTAATGGCTCCTTCTCCCCAATAGCGGAACAAAATCAATATCACGCAGAATTATTGAACCACTTTGAGGAAACCTTTGGGGGCTAAGGAGAAAGATGACATCTGCAATTTCTAAGAATTGAAACTGACGGTAATTGATCGTTTCTTGTTTATTAGATAAGGAAATAAAAACGGTCACATTCCAAGTAAATTTCCACCCGGTGTCTTAACTGGAGCAATGAAACGGGCACCCAAAAATGTCCCTCTCAAGTCAGTTTTTACACAGAGATACCGCACCCAGGCCAGACCCCACCAGAGACCGTCACCTCCAAGTACAGGTCAGCTAAATCACTGCTTGGCTGAAAGGATGGATTTAGGAGCTTTGGAAAAGGACAGAAGCCCTTTGCAAATGTTCTATGTATTTCCTAATCCTTCTTAGGCCAGTACTAGAAGGAAAAATACGATAGTAATTTGCAATTCTTAGCACCCATGATCTTTAAATCGGTATTTGGAAGTAAATTTGCATTTCCCAAGATCTGCAAAAAACAGTGTTTACTTCTCAATGTTCCAAATTAGATGATAAAGAATTGCAAGTGATTTAATTGCAAGTGTTCTGATGGGTCTCCTGAAATTCACAGAGATTTTTCTATAAATCTAAGAAGAAAGGTTCAAATAAAGTCTGGGGGCCAGGGGGCCAAGTGATCTTGGATACGGGGAAATAAAATAAATAAGAACAACTAAATATCCAGGCTAAAATTAATGATAATAGAATTTCATGCAGAAGGTCATTGGTTCAAATCCCTGCATCCCATATAGTCCCCAGGAGCGATTTCTGAGTGTGGAGCCAGGAGTAATCCATGACCACTGCCGGGTGTGACCCAAAAACAAACAAACAAACAAACAAACAAACAAATCTAAATGTAAGCAATCTAAACTTAGGGGCTAGAGTGATAACACAGTGGTAGAGCATTTGCCTTGCATGCCGCCCACAGAAGACGGACCCAGGTTTGATCCCCAGCATCCCATATGGTCCCCCAAGTCTGCCAGGAGTGATTTCTGAGAGAAGAGCCAGGAATAACCACTGAGTGGAGCTGGATGTGACCCAAAAACAAACAAAAAATATCTAAACTTAAAGGGACCTGTTAAGGGGCAGGCCAGGGGGCAAAGGGTGGTAGGACTGGGTGCACCCTGGGTTCATTGGTAGAGGGAGGTCGACACTGGTGGTGGGAAGAGCCCAGACTCACTATGAAGGACTCTGTTGATCACAATTGTTTCAATAAAAAAAAAGGGGGGAATTGCAAGTGATTTAAGGTGTTCTAATGGGTCTCCCCAAATCCACAAATATTAAGGAGTGGCAGTCACCCTTGACTTAGGCCAAGCCTCCTGGGTCATCCTGGCTAAAGGGGGTGTTCTTTTTGAATGAAACCCACCTATAATCATGATTGTAATCACTGTGTTTAAATAGAGATATTATTTTTATTATTATTTTGATTTTGGGAGCCACATCCAGTGATGCTCAGGGGTTCCTCCTGGCTCCTCTCTCAGAAATCACTCCTGGCTTGGGGTACCATATGGGATGCTCAGTGATCAAACCATGGTCCCTCTAGGTTAGCATGTGCAAGGCAAACGCCCTACCACTGTGCCTTCGCTTGGGTCCCTAAAGATATTATTTTTAAAAAAGAGAGAGAATAGGATTCTTTGTGCCTATGCACCTATGCAGTGATTCATAAGAGGAAGGCAAGAAATACTTATCAACCCCCACGAGTTGCCTTCTCGTATGTAAATAAAATATATAAATCATACCATTTTAAGCTAAAACAGCACTTTCAAAAGTTCAAATTTCTCTTGATCTATAAAAGTAATTTATGGTTGCACGGGAGGCGGAACAAAGGTTACCAATCCGGGGCCCAAATTATTAAATAGGAAAGACCAAGGTGGGCATAATTGTTTCCCGCTCCTGACAGGGCCCATTTTTCATGAGCTAAAGCTTGGACACAGGATGGAGGCCTGTTGGGGGGGCCCAAAAGGGGACATACTCAAAGGAACAACTAGATTGGGGGGATGCTTGAACTTTCCTACCTGCTGTCTTGGTGAGCACAGATGGGGAGCAAATACCTCCATCTCCTTAACTACAGGAGCAGCAGTTCCAAAACAAATTTATTCCAAGAGGGGGCTTCCTACAGAGATTAACAGGGACCCCCCCCAGGACCACCTCTCCCTTCTTCTCTGGGTTTTTGGGGTTTTTTTGTTTTGTTTTGTTTGGGGGGGCTACACCCAGCAGTACTCAGGGGCTACACCTGGGATCTGAGCTCAGATGGGATGCTGGGGATCAAACCTGGGTCTGTTGCAGGCAAGGCAAATGCCCTACCTCTGTGCTATCACTCTGACTCCTCTTCCTTCATCTCTGAAAGGCAGCGTTTGTCTTCAAGTCCTCCAGACTCAAGGTTCTTGCTGTGTATTGAGATGGTGAATAGAAGCAGCTAAATCATGGGAGTATGAAACTATGAGGTAGGAGTTAAATCTAAGCTAGCAGGTTTAAGAAGATTCATGATGGAGAGGAGAGATGAAACAACAGTAGGGCGTTTGCCTTGTACGTGGCTGATCCAGGATGGACCAGGGTTCCATCCCTGGCATTGCATAAGGTCCCCCAAGCACTATCTAGAGTAATTCCTGAACACAGAGCCAGGAGTAGCTCCTGAGAACATCCAGTGCTCCTGTGCTATCCCCCAAAAAATAGAAATAAAGAATTTAAAAAAATTTAAATATAAAAGAACCTACATGGGGCCAGAGAGATGGCACAGCAGTAGGGTGTTTGCTTTGCATACTGCCAACACAGGACAGACCTGGGTTCAATTCCCAGCATCCTATATGGTCCCTGAGCCTGCCAGGAGCGATTTCTGAGTGCAGAGCCAGGAGGAACCCCTGAGCACCACTGGTGTGACCCAAAAACAAAATCAAAAAAGGAAGAGCTGATATTATCCATTGCTATGACCCCAATCCTTTTCTTGGAAAGTCTGCAATTATATGAGTGTGCCTCAATGTGACTCATTAGTTTTGAGTTCTTTTATTATTATTTATTTATTTTTGTTATTATTTATTAACCTATTTTATTAGGTTGGGATGAGGAACTGGGCCACAGTTGGCTGTGCTCAGGGGTCACAGGCAATGCCAGGAGCTAAGTGTTGGCTTTGTTCAAGGCCCAACCCCACGTATTTCTCTTCTCACCAGTTTGCAGTGACTTTAAATGGGGGGTAAACTGAAGAAATCTAGACAGAATGAAGACATTTTTTCCCCCTTCAAACACAGGGAAGACATGTTGACTTTGGTTTGAGGAAATTCAATTACGTGGCTTGATTTTATTTTCCTGTGTTGATACAACCTTAAATCGTCAACACAGAATCTCGAGGAAATATTTATTTTCCATTGTATACTTTCACGGAGAAGACTGGAAAAGTAAAAATAATCACATTAAAGAGAATTATGAACTTGATGATGATGTGTTTACGGAGACTGCATTAGCATATGACACAAACACTCAAAAATAGGGGAAGAAAATCTCCTTGCTGGCCTGTGCATGGCACACAGAGTGTGAACAGCCTCTGATCCCCTGGACCTGTCATTCTTCGTGCCATAGAGACAAGGAATGGCCCCAAAACTCTATAAAGGCAAAGGCAGAGAGAATTCGGTGCCATCGTGGGCCATTAGCATGTTTGCATCTGTTTCTAATTTGGGGACTTTCTTTGAGTCTCTTGGTGGAATTTCTTTGAATCTTCTAAGAATTTATTTCTTCAGTGGTGACTGTGGGGGCTTACAGGAGTGTCAATCTTGGGGTTCCTCATGCCTCAACGTTGTCAGCGGCTGGAATAGGATTGTAGAACTCTATGATGAAAGGTACCCTCAGATTCTGGGGACAATCCGCATAAGGGACAGTGAGCTGATGGAAACCGGGGCCACATCCTGTCCTCCTGGGCTCTGCTCCCTCCCACGCAGACAAGACATCAGCTTCTTCAAGTAGAGGAATTCCCACTTCCCTCTCGTACCCCACCTGCGGGATCTCCCTGAATTCTTAGGGGCAGGAACCCAAGCTCCAGTCACCTGGTTTTCACGCTCACCAGTCGCCTCATTTTTGCCCAGCTCACCTGGATTCTCTTTGCAGGTGGATGTGACCTTTTCACACCAAATCTCTCAGCTTTAGTTGACTGGTGGCGTGGAATCCCCACCACAAGGTGAGGGGAGTGGGAAGGTGGGCACAGCCCCCCATTGAAGGCAAGGGGGAGAATCGAAACAGTGTTGGAGTCAGAAGTTTCTTTTACTTTATTGATTTTTAAAAAACACTTTATTTGGAGCCAGTGCAGCCATAGGCTGTTTGCCTTGCATGCGGCTGACCTGGGAGGGACTCAGTTCAATTCCCAGCATTCCATCTGGTCCCCCGAGCCTACCAGGAGAAATTTCTGAGCACTGAGCCAGGAGTAGCATCACTGAGCATCACCAGTGTGGCCCAAACAGGCAAGCAAGCAAAACCACTTTATTTCAACACCGTGGTCTACAAGGTTGTTCATAGTACAGTTGTTTTTGATTCCCACAGTTCCAAAGTTGTTCCCGATCAAGTTTCAGTCCTAGATTGCCCAACATCTTTCACCAGGGTATCTTTCCCATCATCAATGTCCCCAGTTTCTCTCCTGCCCTCATCAATGCCTGCCTCTAAGGCAAAAGTCTCTCTTTTTCTCTCTCTCTCTCTATCTTATTCACTCTTTCACTTAGTCACTCTTGCTCTCCCTTCTTTCTTTCTCTTTTTAGACACTGCTGTGATCTGCAATACTGTTCCAAAGGGGCATTGTGTCTTTATGCCCTTTCAGCACCCAGTTCTTGTCCAGAGCGATTGCTCCCAGCTCTCTTTGTCACAGTGCTCCCTTCTCTGCCATCACCGTGTCCCTGCTCTCTGTGACAAGCTTCCTACCATGGACTGGACCTCCTGGCCTTCATCTCTATTGTCTCTTGATATTATTACCCTATTATCTTGTGTTTTTTAATTAAATATCGCACAAATGAGTGAGACTATTCTATGTCTCTCCCCCTCCCTCTGACTCGCTTCCCTCAGCATGGCACTCTCCATATCCATCCATGGATAAGCTTCATTCTTCTTTTTTTTTATTTAATAACTTTTATTTATTACTTATACAATTTCCCAACAATAATGTTTCCATTAACATCTTTACATAATAAAATAAAATCACTATTTGATATAATGTATTACATTTGAAATTATGTATTTACATAGTTTAAAACATTTTTTAAACAAGCAACATGAAGTAAATTTATTTGTATCTGTAAAGGGGCAGATTAGGGATGTGGGAGGGAAACGGGGGACAATAGTGGAAGGAAGGTCACACTGGGGTGGGATTGGTATTTGAGCATTTAATGGCTGAAATAACTGAATCATGAAGAACTTGGTAAAGCATAGCAACATAAAATCTTTTAAATTGTGAAAAAATAACCGAATTACCTTACACTTGAAATATTTATTGCTGCTTCATATTGTTATTTTAAATATCAATATACATATATTCTATCTAACAATACATTCACATTAATTGCAATATTTTGCTTTTTGAGTATAAGGGCTTCATTCTTCTTAATAGCCACATAAGATAGTCACAGAGATGTGACTAAAGAAACTGTGGTACGTCTGCCAAATGGAATATTATAGGGCTTCATTCTTCTTAATAGCCACATAATATTCCATCTGGCAGATGTACCACAGTTTCTTTAGTCACATCTCTGTTCCCAGGCAACTGTATTATTTTCAGATTCTGACTGTTGTGACTCCTGCTGCCATAAACATAGGACAGCTGAGGCAGTTTCTGTCCTTCCTTACTCAGCTGTGCTAGGTGAAGCTAGCCTGTGACATTTTTTTCAACTGTATTGATTGATTGTTCGGTTTTGAGGCCACACCAGGGCAATGCTTGGGGGTTCCTCCTGGCTCTGCACTCAGAAATCGCTCTTGCCAGGCACAGGGGACCATAGGGGATGCTGGGGATCGAACCTGGATCTATCCCAGGTCGGTTGTGTGAAAGACAAACGCCCCACTGCTTTGCTATCTCTCCTGCCCCAGTTCATGCCATTTAAAACATATTCTAGTGCTTCTCTTTTTCCTCTTACTTACACAGATGGTGATGAATTATTTCCGATTACCCTTTTGGCAGGAGAGATGAAAACCAAGCAACAGCGTTCACAATCTCGTCTTTGTGTTCAGTGAACTAACAAGACTTGCCCAAATCCCACCCTGGGCACTTGGTTAAACTTGAGTAGAAAACAAGGATTTTGGCACAAGGGCTGTTGAGCTGGTGCTATAGATTTAAGGAAGTGTTTAGCAGCCATTTAATGCCAGTTGCAGCTGTTTGCAGTGACGAGTGCTACATTCTAGATTCTTCTCAGGACAGGTATTTCCTCTCATTCAGTAAATTATGCTGTCAGCCTGTTGTACTTTATTTTATTTTGGTTTGGGAAATATACCCGGAAGCACTCAGGGGTTACTCCTGGCTCTGTGCTCCGAAATGGCTCATCGAAGTCTCTGAGGACCATACGGGATGCTGGAGATTGAACCTGGGTCTGTTCTGGATTAGCCAAATGCAAGGCAAATGCCATGTGCTATTTCTCTGGCCCGGGCCTGTTGTCTTTTATTATTTATTTATTTATTTTGTTTTTGGGTCACAGCTGGTGGTGCTCAAGGGTTCCTCCTGGCTCTGTGCTCAGAAATTGCTCCTGGAAGGCTCAGGGGACCACGTGGAATGCCATGAATTGAACCAGGTCGGCTGTTTGCAAGGCAAATACACTACCGCTGTTCTATCTCTTTGGCTCCAAATCACTCCATTTGCTCTGACGATGCACTTACTATTGAACAGTTGGAAAGGGCCAAGAGGGATAAATAAATCTGGTTTACTCGAAGGGCAAGAAATTAAAGCCCAGCCCAGCCCGATTATTCACGTCCAGGAAAAACTGCCCTCTTGGAACCACCTGCCCTTCTTTCCTTGGCCACTCGCATTCCAGTTCATGTCTGCACCCACTGTGTTTAGTAGATGATGAGCTCAGTGGCACATCTTGTGCCATTCTAGAATATTCTTCTGGTCCCCACCATCTGCTGTGACCCAACATTTACCCCTGTCAGCCTAGCTTCCACAGCGACAGAATTCAGTCCCCACTACCTACTAAACACCCTCTCCACCCAATCTATGGAAAACGGGCTTTATTTTTGAAAAGACTCTGTGGTCTTTCAACGGTGCTAAATAATCCATATTAGACCACACTCAGCCTCATCTTCGAAGGCAGGGATCTAAAAATATGTAGATGGGTTTTACTCTGGGTCCCCCCCCCCAAAATAACCCAAATACCACTTTAACACACATTATTAAATGTCATTAAGCGAAGTAGATCATGAACTCTGAAAATTTTACATGTGGGGCCCAGGAGATAGCATGGAGGTAAGGCGTTTGCCTTTCATGCAAAAGGTCATCGGTTCGAAT
>PVKC010014022.1:0-22506 GCA_004027635.1 Crocidura indochinensis
AAACAAAAAAAGCAAACAAAACAAAATAAATAAAAATAAATATTTTAGAGATTTCACTATGCCTTGACTTACCTTTGATGTGTAGATTATTATTGCTAAAGGTTGTTCATTCTCCCCTTTAGTACTTAACTTTTATATTATAATACATTCATTTCTTGTATACCTTGTATATATATTCATTTCTTGGAATATCTCTTTTAAGAGGAAGAAAGTTGAATTTTTTAAAAAAAATTCTAAAGCAAGTTCTTGTTTTCCAACAAAAAAAGCCAATTACATTTTGTATACTGTATATGGCTGCTGTCATTTTGCTGTGTCATCTCTTCCTTGGATTTTCCCTTTAATTTTGCAAAACATAAACTATCCTTATCCTAAGAATATGGGTGGATAACTGTATCTTTTCATTTATTGAGCATTTTACTTCTTTTAGGTTGCAATTTCTTACAGTGTCAAATTTAAGAAGCCAAATTGTATGTTTTCATCTTCCTTTGTATTGAAAAGGAAATTTATATACCTAGATCTTTATGTTTCTTATCCAACACGTATCTTATGATGTTTTTTTACTGTCTTAATTTTTTCTAGAACAAAATTTAGCTTCCATATTTAATTTAGTAATACAAAATTTACAGCAGATACTGCTATTTCATTCTCTTTAATTGTTTCTACAGCTCATGTCCCCTGATCTATGATTGTACCAATCCCAAGTACCTGATTTTCATCCAAATATCTTCTAGAGAACCTTAACAAAATAGTTTGAAAGTGAAATATTTGTGAATATGGCATTTTGTGAGCTCTTAAAATCCCTTCTCCCATGAGAGTCAATTATGGAATGAAATACAATTAAACTACAGTAAAATTCAAAAATAAAAAAAATTCTAGAACCACACAAATTTTTCCTTCAACATGGTGATGAAATATTCCAGTTGCTTCTAGTGTGGGGACAGGGGAGTAAAGAGGTTGGCTGACAGTCCAGGTTTCTCTGTAGCAATCATTTTTTTAATTCCTGGATGCTAGTTTTTTATTGTCTTTGAAATTAAAAAAATTACCATACTTTGATAAACTGTGTATTTTTGCTTTAGTATGATTGGAGTTTAAGAAGACTTTTCAAATGTTTGATTATTTCCTTCCTCTTTCCTGCTTTTGGTTCATTTCATTGATCATTTTTCAATTTCTTAAGCTGTGTCATTAAAATGTATATATAGGCCCTTTCTTCCTTCCTGGTGAATGTTTGCAAAGCTATAAATTTTCCTCTTAATACTGCTTTTGTTTTGTCCAAAAATTCTGATAATTTGTATCCTCATTCTCATTTATTTCCAGGAATCTTTTGATTTTCTCTTTTATTTCCTCTCGGATTCACTGGTTGTTTAATAGCGAGCTATTTAATTTTCAGGTTATTTCTGAAGTTCAAGTTATTTCTTCTTTTCTATACATTTATATTCTCAGTGCACCATGGTCTGAGGAGATAGTTGATATAGTTTCTATCCTCTTGGTTTTGTGGAAGTATGTTTTATGCTAGGAAGCATGTGTTCTATCTTGGAGAACGTCATATGTGCATTGTAGGAAAAGGCGTATTCAGCTGCAAGATGAAGCACATTTCTTCCTTCAAATCCAGTATATCCATGTTAAGTTTTCACCTGGTTGATATATCAAGAGGTGATGGAGTAATATCTTACTACTACAGACTATCAATGTCCTTCTTGAAATCTATTAGCAGTTGTTTTTAAGCCTTTTGCTGGTCCCTTATTGTGTGCATATATGTTTAGAAGTGTGAGTTCTTTGTGGCATACATGTTCCTTGATTATTAAGAAATGACTGTCTTTCATAAATTTTTAGCCTGAAATCTATGTATATCATAGTACTCCTCTGTCACCCACCATTATGAGATTTCTTGTTTGAAGAGTTGTCTCTCAACATTGGACCTTCAGTCTGTGTTTTCTCTGACTATTCAAATGTGTTTCTTGCAGGCAACAGTATGTTGGATTCAATATTCTGAACCATTTTTCTTTCCACTGTGTCTCTTAATTGGTGCACGTAGTCTATAGACATTAGGAAAGATTATTGTCATGGAATTTTTGTTCCATATTTTTGACAAAGTTTGGTGTCTTTTTGGAGTTTGTCTTGCTTTAAAGTACCCATTTAGTTCTTATTTTACTTTGGGTTTGAGCTTGTAAAGTTTCCGAGATGTTTATCTTTGTTGGACAGTTGTTTAAATGTTGGTGTTTATCTTTGAAACTGTGAATCTAACATGAATGAGAGCCTGGATGGGTGAAGTACTCTTGGTGAAGAGTTCATTTCATTGAGTTCCATTACTATATCCCACCACTATTTTTGGTCATGTGACAAATCTGCTGTGAATCTTAAGGATACTCCTTTATATATAATTTCCTTTTTTTTTTTAATCTGTTGCTTTCAGTATTCCACATCTATGGTTTTCTTCTTTGTAATGAAATTAGACACGTTGGATGTTTTATTTGGGTCTCTTTTATCTGGCACTCTTTGGGCAGCCAGGATGTGGGGACAAGTATTCTTCTGTTCTGGGAACTTCTTAGCAATGATGTCATTGCCTGTTGCTTCTTCATAGGGGGTTTTCTTTCTGGATGTCTGGAACCCCAATGATTCATATGTTGTTTCTGTTGAATTCATCCCAAAGTTCTATTGTTGTCTGTTTTTTTTTATTCTGAATATTTTTCCATCTTCTGTTCATTTATATTAGGACTCCTTTTCACCCTCTGTTGTTTTTTGTAGGTGTTATACAAGCTTATCTTTGAAATGAATGATTCTGTCCTCAGCATCTGTTACTCTCCTGGTTAGTTCTTCCAGTTAGTTTTTCATTTCACCTACCAAGATTTTTAGTTCTGTCATTTCTGTTGTGTTATTTGTTTGTTGGTTTTTTTTTGTTGTTGTTGTTCACGCCCAGTGCTGCTCAGGGGTTATTCCTAGCTATGTACTCAAAAATCACTCCTGACTTGGGGAACCATATGGGATGCCGGGGGATTGAACCAAAGTCCTTCCTAGATCTGCATGCTTGCAAGGCAAATCAAATGCTCTACTGCTGGGCCACTGTTCCAGCCCCTGTCATTTCTGTGTTAAATTTTCTCATTTTTGCTCTCATATTCTCTTGCATTTTATGGGCTGCCCATTGTTTCTTTGAGTTTCTCAATATTTTCAACATTTCTCCTCAAAAGTCCTTATTATAGAGGCTATATAGATGAATGATACAAGTTATGTCTTCAAAACTAGCATCTTCATTCACTAGATGTGGTAAGATTATGCACTGCTTTCGCATTGTGGTCACCACAGTGTGGTGGTGTTTATTATATGTTTTACTATGGCTCATTGGCTGGAAGAAATATGTGGTTACAGAGCTAAGTGGAACATCTGGGTTTTTCTCAGAGAATACTGACCTTGGTGTGAAAATGGTTCTTTTGAGTCACAAAGAAGACTGTTCTTAGTCTGTCTGTTTGCTTCAGTTGCTTGGGATTATGTGGTTGGGAGACCCCTCCCTGTGTCCTGGTGCTTTTCTTTCCCTTAGAAATCACTGGCCTGCTCTTCTGTTTGTCTGCTCAGGCATTTTGGGACCACTCAGTTTCTTGGGACAGCTTTTCAAATACCAGGGAGATAAGCTCAAAGGGTTAGAGTGCCACAAGGTCCTCTAGACTTCTTTAGGAACAACCCACATGATGACACCAAGAGCAGGTCCTGAGCACCACTGGATATAACCTCAAACCAAAACTAAAATAACATAAACAAAATTGTCATGAAATAACTCAAAGGACTGGACCATATGCTTTGTATAAGGAGCCCTGGGTTTAGGCTCAGTCTCTGCACCATATGGTTTCCCCATGCACTGTCATTGAATGTGTCTCAAGGATAAAACCAAGATGTTTACACCAAAGCCACATCCTGTCCCAGACTACTTTCTGACCATACTTCAAATACTTTCTCACCTCTTTCACTCAATTCCTTCTATTGCAATGTAGATTAACCTTAGTCTTTGATTTGTCATCCCCATTTTTTTCATTTTTGCTGCACTAATTTTCTATGCTCATATTTGAGCTTGCATCACTGTTCTTCCCTTTTCTTTTCTTCTTCTTTTATTTTGCATTGTTGGTGACACCAACGGAGTCACCAACAATAAGGATCTCCAATAAGGATCCTTCTATGATCTTAATTATTTCAGTTTGTTCCAGTTATATTCTAAACTTACAGTAATCCTTTATAAAGTACAAATGCTGCTTCACCCTTATCCCACACCGAATTTATGCATCCTTTTTTAAAGGTGGAAATATCAAACAACATCAAACTGACATCCTCTCTCATTTTCTTCCCAGCCAAGTGCTTCTGCTTCTCTGTATTTGGTTACATGTTTCTGGAACATATCCCAGTGAAACAGTTGCTTCCCTTCATGTAAGAGCAGGGAATGGACATCCTGAATACAAAATGCCTGAGCATACAGTGGGCAGAACAGGTTTGGCCTCGGTGCCCAGTTCTGGGAATCTGTGGAACATCTGAGGCTATCATCTGGGAGTTCAGCCACTCTCTCTACTACCCAGAAGGGGACAGCTCCCCTTATTCAGAAGCATGAACTGATCTTCAACCTCTCTTACTTTAGCACAAAATATATTCATGGCCTAGGCACACCAGTAGTTCCTCAATACAGCCCTGGTTTGGCATACCAGGTCAGTGACTAGGTGAGTATTCCCCACCCCACCTTCAGCCTCCAAATGAATGTGCTACAGGGAATTTTATCATTTTTCAGAACTTGCAAAAGCACAGAAAGTTTCTAGTACAGAAAGAACACCCTAAGGAGAGGCATGCTACAGTACCCAATGAGGCTATTCACCCAGATGACAAGTCACCAGAATTCCACTAGACTCTGCCTTGCCTCGGCTGGAAAATGAGTCTCTAATAGATGCAGAAAGATGGGAGGGATGGAAGGTATGAGCATGGTGGCTCTGACAGGCTAGTATCATTCTGTTTTTCTCTTACACAGTCAACAGAGGAAATACACTGATGATTTAATTTTTTTAATGTTTTACCTGATCTGACCCAGGAGGGGCATACAGCAATTTCTCCTAGCTCACTTCTATACTGGCTCAAAAACCATCACAGGGTCAGCAGGGTGAGTCTCGGCCACACAACTCTTTATTTCTAGGACAGCTCTTCCCTCTGCCAGTCCTTGAGTTCTCTAAGAGTCCACAGTCATTTCTTCTGTCCCCACAGCAGGGAGCATGTAGAAATAAGCAGGATCCTCCTATTTGTTCCAAACTCTCATCCTCCTACATACCTGCCCCCTCCCCCACAAGATGTCTCCCCCAAATGTTAGCAAAGTCCAGGAAGAGTCCTGCAGAGAACCGGAAATGCATGTTCCAATTCTCCAACATTTCCAGAGCAGAGTAATTGAAAAATCTTCCTGCTGAGAGGGAAGTCTCAGGGGTACTAGGGGCCTGATTATGCCCAGCATTTTTGATCAAATTTAAAGAATGGTTCTTAAATGGTCAAAGCTCTGTGAGTCCTTCATCTCTACCTCCTGCAGCTCTGCCTCCTGGCTGGGAGCCACATCCAGGTGGTCTCTGTACAGATTGGAGGTAAATTCTAGCCCATTTAAACTTTCACAAAATGAACAAATTGAGGGCATAGTACTTTCTGCCCTAGATGGAGGCCATTCCTTTTTTGCAGGTCTATAGACAACTTGGTCTGCAGAATGCCTGGAAGATCAGGGACCAGAGCACTCCAAAAAAGTTATAACTGGCTTTAGTGCCATATAATAGGAAATGCTATGCAATCTGGGAATATTGAAAGAGAAAATAAGGTAGCCATAAAACAGCATGCCCCCCCATTAATTCTGATGCCACATCAAAATACAGCTACTTTTCAAAATGTGTTCTGAGGTCTGAAGTCTTCCAATCAAGTCACCTGAAGTCATTTGCTATAAAAACGTCTCTGCTTCTTTTCCATGTCCATCTTTGGTCCTACACTGCATACAATGCCGATTTTCCTCCAAATAATGGTCAGACTTCCAAAAGGCTCCCTGTCATGAACCTATATGGGGCCCAAAGAAGAATGATGGGGACATTGGTGTGAGCAGAAAAATCCCTGCATCTTTCCTGATGCCAGGATGACATTCAGAGGGAGACTTAAGCAGCAGGTTATAATCTGGGATGTGGTGAGACACCCCTTCCTGGGAGCCAGCAGCAGATATACCAGAGTGTTGTACCAGTGTTGTACAAAGAAATGAACCTTGGCCAAGAGATTGAAAAGCAACAATGGGCACAGAAGATGCTGGATACTCTTGGACATGAGCAGGCTTCCCCTCTTTTGAGGTGGAGACATGGGGACAGAGGAACAGGGAACATACCATGGTCTTTCATTCTGCCACAGTCAGCTGTGATGAGCATCAGGACAGTTATGACATATGGATCAGTCTCAGCAAGTTCTCCCTGAATAAATCCTTAAAATATGGGTCATAGGCAGATGAAGACTTCTCATTCTATAAGGAAGTTATCACTGATGGCAAGTTAAGATATGGTCATTGGCTCCCAATAAGGGCTAACATGGAAGAAATTTGCACCTAGCAAGCATCTTTCATGGAAGCAAAGAGGTGACAGTAACTATCTAGATGCCCCCTAGACAGATCCTCCCAGTCTTTGCTGCCAGGTGTCTCATAATTCAGCAGCTCACAAGAAACCTATAAAGCACATTGTACATTCACTGCCACTTTCATTTTGTTCCCAAAGAGCTCTTAATTATGGGCTCACCTGCATAGAAAAGCTAGAGAGCTCCTGGTGACATATTTCTTGCAGCACCACCATATCTGTGATACCCAAATGTGGGTCAGGGAGGGCTTCCTGGACTTGAGGGAGAGCTTGATGTAAAGCTTATGTTGACACAGTATAGCTAGAATCTAGCTCAGCTTCTTTGGACCACACCCTCTGGTACTCAAGGATAACTCCAGGCTCCAATCTTGGGAAAGGAATCTGGTGGAGCTAGTGGGTGGGGATTGGACCTTGACCTCCTACATGCAAAGCAGCTGCACACAAGACAAAGCTATCCTAGGAGCTATCTCCCAGGATCCCAGGTCCCTTTGACACCATGTGTCTTTTACCTTGTCATCTAGCACAGAATCCTCGTACAGGAATGGAAGACAGCTGGCATTTTAGGTGACTGTGCCCTTAATAGGCTCCTGTCTTGGTAGTTACTGTGCCCTAGATGTGCCCTAGATCCTTTGGGGCCAATGGATCTGAGTAGGACCTCCACTAGGAGTGGCATGTGCCTGATACAGCCAGACAGAAAGGAGCTGGGAGGTATAAGGGAGCCCCCATGTGGGAGGTACAAGGTAGACTGGGTCTACTTCAGGAACAAAGGCAAGGAGGAGGTGGAGGTGAGAGTCACATTGTGCCACATAAAAGCAAGAGGTTGAGCTCAGAAAATATGAATGATTCAGCTGAAGGAGAGGGGATATGGTGGGGTTTTTTGGTCTTGGAATCATAATCAGATGTGCATAGGGCTTATTCCTGGCTCTATGCTCCAGGATTATTCCTGGAAGAGCTCAGGATGAATCTGGATCTGCTATGTGAAAGGCAAATGCCCAACCTGATGTACTGTTGCCTTGATCTTGGAGAGTGGATCTTGGTGTTCATGCTCCCACCCTTCCCTATTAACAGCAACCTGGAAAGTCAGTAATACTGAGATAATGTTTCTGAGGTTGGAAAGTGAATCCAAGATAGTTATTTCTACTTTAGAACCTAAGCATAGTTAGAATATCATTGACACAATTTTGGTTCACCAGAGACATTTTGAACAGTTAAAGATCTCTCCTCTGAAGAAAATAGACAGGAGTCAAGGTCTAGCACATGAATATCTCTATGAGTCTCACCAAGGAAGGTGTCAGGAAGCCTTACGTACCCTTGCTTTAGGAAACAGAGCACAAATACATATGTGGAAATGTTCCACAGCTGTTTTGGTTAAGAGATCACAGAGATAACACTTGGTTTAGTCTCTATCTATAGTTCGGTAAGAGATCTTAAATATAACAATGATCAATCTATGTGTCTCCCTTAGGAACCAGATCACCAATATGGCCCTTGAGTAAGTAATGCTTTCTTTGACCACCTCACTAAATCACAAATAAGACACATAGTTAGGAATCACAACTCCTTTTTAGTAAACAAAACACAGAATCTAGAAAAAGGAGGTTGAACTGCATACTGCCTCTCCTTTTAACAAACAGATCACAGATATGACAGGTGGCATTGCTGCTTACATCACAAATTGAGTAAATAGCTATGCTGTACCATATTGCATCCACTGGATTCAATTATACAGTTCTGCCTCATCTTTTAAAATTTGATTTGTTGCCTCTGAAATTTCAATTAGCTTAAGAAAAACAAACACCAAACCCATAAAATCACCAGCTTCATAAAGACACTTAAAAAAATAGTAGATAAAAATCTCATCCAAGAAGCTGGGGATGGGGTGGGCTAGATAAAGGCTTCTAGAAGAAACACACCAAACTAACCCTTACCTGTGGAGACTAAAGACAACAGAGCAGCAATGCAACAGATGTGGACATCCTATCGGGAGCTTTTCTACAATGTGGTCATCATATTGGAAAAGATATGGGCATATCAATTCAAACGTTGACAAACCAAATATTTTGCTGGCAGGAGTACATTCCTGCTCAGTGGAATTTGGTTTGCAAAATGAGATATGGTTAGAGGTGGCTAGAACTGCTCTCTTGTACCAATAATACCTTAATGAGGAAAACTTTCCCTGGCTTTCTGCTGTGTGGCTCCACCACAAACCTGTGTGTGGCAGACATGAACCCAATTTATTCAAGACCCAGCCCATTATCAGTTGCTGAGTCTCGCTGACTTATAGACCCAGATACCCAGAGAAGTACTGCTTGCTGGGCATCATTGAGTTCTGGGTAAGAGGTGGTACAGCAGCATTATGATTGGAATAGCCAAAATCTTTGGTTACTATATTATGGGGACAGGAAGACCACAAAGGAAAAGGTGGGATCTTGCTCTGAAGTCAGGTACAAACAGAAACGAGAAAACAGCTAGGCCACCTCACTTTATCCTTCATGGAGGTGTAACATCTCAAATATGAAGTTCCCCTTAAAAATTCCCCAGACTCCTTGTTCTCTAAGCACTTGAAAAGTGTTTCTAGGGCCCGGGAGATAGCATGGAGGTAAGGCATTTGCCTTTCATGCAAAAGGTCATCGGTTCGAATCCCGGTGCCCCATATGGTCCCCCGTGCCTGCCAGGAGCAATTTCTGAGCATGGAGCCAGGAGTAACCCCTGAGCACTGCCGGGTGTGACCCAAAAACAAACAAACAAACAAACAAACAAAAAAAAAGAAAAGTGTTTCTAGATCACTGAGTCTCTTCCCATGTTAGGGAGAATCCCATTCCATAAATTTTTTTTTTTCGTTTTTGGGAAAAAGGTTGGGAGATTGAGTCACACTGGGAGCATTTTGTGCTCAGAGTACAGCTTTTGCAGGGCTCAGGGAAGCATGTATGTACCAGAGATAAAATTAGGGTTATTTGCATGCAAACACCTTCACCTCTGTACTATCATCTCTTTGAGCCCTATTTATCTTTCTTAACACAAAGTATTGGTATACTACAGGACACAACACACAAAGTTTCCAACCTATAAAACAGATTCAAGACAGAAAGTGCAGAACTGAGCTCTTTGGAGACTTGTGAAAAATAGTTTTAGAAAATGAGTAAATTTCACATAACAATTGATTTGTCCTCCCTCTGGCTTTAGAGAGACATATAATCGTTGATTAGATGAAAACTAGTTAATCTAGAAGAAGCAATGTTCTGAAAATTGAATAATGCCACAGTAGAAATGACAGTGGAAGCAGAAAAGAGCAAGATTTATAGGCAAAAAAATGGCCCCAGTGACTCTGATGGCAAAATAAATGTCATTAGGTCTGACATACAAAAGAAGAATTCAGAAATGAAAAGCATGTGGGAAGAGAAGAGAGATACAAGGGACACAGGAATATAAGAAAACACATTACTTCTGAAGAAGAGTAAGAGAGAAGCACAGCATAAAAATAGAAGAATAAAATGTATAATAATATGAGTTTATGTTTTATAAAGCCTCCTTTTACATGGCAGAGCTTTCCCCAGCCCTTTTCTTTTTGGAAGTACTGGGAGGTGCCCTATACAACTGTCCCAGCAAACCAAGTGCTGGAATTAGAAAGCACTAAGCAAACTTTTCCTTCACAGAACAGTTCACCAGATTCCTGGGTGGGAAGATGGATGAGGCAAGGGTCAGGGCTACTCCTGGTAGAGGTTTCTGCAGGACCAGGGGTTAACTGGAAAGCTGAATCAGCACAGAGGCCACATTGGCAGAGAGGAAGGGGTCGTCTGCCTCTGTCTGAACCCACTCAAGTTCATCCAACTCTGGGCTTCTCTTTGCTGAGGTAGGATTTCAGCATTTATATAGCTTAACTGGTATGTTTGACACATGCAGCGAAATCTTAACAGAAACAAACAGCTATTAACATCCTTCAAGGCACAGTGTGGAGAAGATTGTTCTTAGAGTTTGTGGGATGGGAGAGAATGCAGATATTTAAGCAAGCAAAATCCCATAGCTTCATCTGAGTCTTGGGGGCATGGACTGGCCCTCTGACAGCTGAGCCTCAGTATTCTCTTCTGTATAATGGAAATTAAAAGACTTGGGGTTGTCTAGTGAGGGGAAATGAAGACAGGCTAGCAAAATGTTTATTGTTGCCCTGGCACAGAGAAACAACAGGAGCGGCTTTTACCTGCTCTGTGCTAGCTCGTCTACTGTGAACTGCATGGCAGTTTTGGGGGGAATCATATTGAGGATGCAGCGTTTTTATATTATCTAAAGTGTGTGCATGTTAATGTATGTATGTGTGTATGGTGGTTATGTGTGCATATATACATGTGGTGATGTGTGTAAGTGTATATGTTAGACATTGATGGAAGGAATATTCCTTCCTCTCTGCAAGAATACTCTCCTTCAAATTAAAAAATTCAGGAAACTGTTACATTGGAAGGGCCTTGTATATCTCAGTAAAGACATTTTGCAAAAAAACTAGATATTCTTCCACAACTACGTGTACAGCAGAGAGGGAAGGAGACAAACTGGGAACCTAAAATTTTAGAAGAAGAAGAAGAAATGAAACACATGATAGCAATTCTCTGGACCAGGGCAATGAGGGCGGCTGTGCCCAGCCTCTAGGGCCATGACCAAGAGCAGAAGTCAGGATGTTCAGGGAAGGGGATGGCTCCTGGTCCTGGGGCCCTAAGACCCTAACCTCTCTTATTTTCTCTGTGATGTAGTGGAAACGGGCATGGCATTGTCCTTCAGTCCATGCCAACAAAGATGGATGGAGTCACCAATCAATTCTACAAGACCAATATATGTTTCTGCCAGCAGGAGTGCTTCAGTGCTGACTGCCCTGAGAGGTAAGGCTGCTCCTGTACATTCATCACAGGCTGCCCAGCAGGACTCATTAGGCATGACATGTGGGAATCTCAGCCTGAGCACGGGGACTCGATACCTCAGAGAGAAGTGCCAAGCTGCTTCCTGGCATTGTGGGTGGCTTCCTGCAAGAGCATGAGTGGGCATTCTGCATGATCTCCTCAGCTGAATTTGACCCTGTGTTCCATGCCTCTGCTCTCACACTGCTGTCCTGGTGCTCTGGAGGCCCTGAAGGCTCCTCAGGGGACTCACTACTTGTCAGAGAGCATCAGGGATGAGTCAGGGAAACTGGGTATTTTGCCCCCGTGGGTTAAATGGCTTATCCCAGGATGCTGGGAGCATAGTGGGTAGCACAAGAGTAAAATGTCCAAATTTATAGTCAAATTAAGAAACTTCTAAATTAAGAAAACCCTAGCTCAGTCTGAGAGGCAGCCAGAGACAGGCGTCATGCTAGCTTTTTGCCTCCAGTCGGGCTGGTGACACAGGCCTCATGCGGTGAGCCAGATGGAGTGAAAATCACTCATCCTTAGAGCCTTCCTGGCTTTGAACCCCTCAGTTTGAATTTACTGTAAGTAACCACCCCTAAAGAGTTCACAGGTCCAGCATTGCTTATCTTTGGGGCACTGTCTCCTTGAAACTATATTTTGATTGTAACAGAATCACTTGACTCTGTAGGAAGACATAAATGAGAGAAACTTCTGACATGGTCTTTTGTAAACATTTGTTATTATTTGTTTGTTTGCTTGTGCCACATCCAGTGATATTTGTTTTTGTTATCCCCGACTCTGCTCAGGGACTGCAGATGGTGCTGGGATGGAATTCAATTGGGGTTATCACATGCTATCTTCCTGGTTCCTGAGCTGATTTGATAAAGCTTCATTTCTGGGGTAGACTCCTTCCACCACAGGCCACCTTCCTTCCTATCGGTGTCACTAATGTTGCCACAGCTGAGAAGTGTTTCTGAAAGTTTTCAAAGGTTCCTTTCATGTCTCCCTCATTTCCTCTACAAAGATTCAGTCACAGGTGTGACCAGTGATAAGTGCTGCTTCATTCTTTAAGCTGGATGGTGGCAGCCAACCTGAGTGGAAACTCAGTATCAAGCATTAGAAATATTCATAGATACATACACCTGGGAAATAATCCAGTTATTTAAATTAAAATAAAGTCTCCAACTACTGTCTTGTTATCACTGCAATGAACCAGAATACAGAGGTCATAGGAAAGGCAGCAAGATAGATTATGAAAGGGAGGAAGGGAGAACAAGAAGAGAGAAAAGGGGAATATGGGGAAATGTGAACTCCTCAAGGATAAGATTCCTTGGAATCTAAGGAATGATTAGCCCTGCAGGATGCAGAGGGCATTATATCACCATCTTAAAAGAAAAAAAGTACTCCATTTTGGTTTATTCTTCTACCACACCATCTCTCCTTCCCAGGTTAAGATGAATTGTGTTATCATGTCCACTAATTAAATATTTAATTTCTTGTTGTCTAGTCATCAAATGTATAGCTTTTTAGTGCCCACATAAGTGAAATAATCCAAAAACTTATCTTTTTTCTACTAATTTATTTCATATGGTGATATGCCATTGGATTCTTTCCATTTCGATGTGAATAGAAATCTTTTTCTATGTTTAACGCAGCTGAATAGTATTTTATTGGTGATATAGCCACGCTTCTTTCTCCAAGTGACAGTGTGTCCATAATTTAATGAGGATAAATAATGCTGTACTCGACATTGAGTCAGATAAAATGACATGTTAATAGGTAATGTTTCCCTAAGATTTAGACAGAATCCCAGAAGTGGGATTGTCAGGTGACATATAACTGCATCTGTATTTTCTCATGGATCCTCCCTACTGTTTTTAAATGGCTGCAATGTCCACCAGCAGTGAACACTCTCTCTTCTTTGCAGCCTCGCCATACTCCCTTCCTTTGAGTGTACCATTCTCCTGGGTGAGGTGGTTTCTCCTTGTGGTTTTTACTTGAATTTCCCTTTTAATCAGAGACAAGAGTATCTTTTTATAGGCCTACCAACCATGTGAGATCCTTTGGGAAAAGTTTCTATTAAAATCTCCTATTTGTTTCTGAACCACACCTATGTTTACTCCTGGCTCTCTGCTCAGAGTTCAAGAAGGAGTCATATGTAGTTCTGGGGATCCAACTGAGATTGGCTACATGTAAGGCAAGTACCTGTACTATTTTCCAAGCTTTTAAAGCCCTGTATAGTTGGGGGCGGTGTTGAATAAATTTTGAATGAACTAAAAAACCATTTTGAAATTATTTTTGATTATTTTTGAATGTTTCCCTATCACTGTTGAAGATACTCTCCTGTCTCTTTCATAGAATCTTGAAACCTTTGTCATAAATTAAATGTGGATAAATATGTAGTTTTATCTTATTCAGTTGATCCATATGTATATTTCTATTTCAATTCTTTAAAATATTTTAGGGGTCACTTTCCAGTAGTGCTCAGAGGTCAGGTTACTCCTGGCAGTGCTTAGTAAATCTTAAGAGTGCTGGGACTGAATCCAGTGTTCCTGTAGCAAAGTATATGCTTCCAGCCCTTTGAGCCACCTCCCTAGTATCCTAGTAGCATACAGTTTTAATTGCCCTCACTTTGCAAAACATTCTAAAGTCAGTTGACAGAGTGCCTTCAGTTTTGATTTTCTTGCTCAAGTTTGCCATAACTGTTAAAAGTATTTTTTATGATTCCATGCAAGTTTTCATATTTCAAAAAATACTATTTCTTAAAATAGTAATTGGAATTTTGATAGTGATTGCTTTAAATCAATATATTACTTTTTGCAGAATGGACATTTTGATTCTATTAATCATCCCTATCCATTATACATGGAGTCTTTACATTTTTAGTGCACATTCTATGACTTTTAATAATATTTTTTAGTTTTTGTTATATAGATCTTTTACCTCCATTAACAAATTATGTAAGAAAAAAGCATATAATGTGTAAATAATATATAAGAATATGTATTCCATAAGTAATTGTTTTGGATTATTTGGAAGTAATTGTAAGTGACATTGTTTTTAAAGTTTCTTCTTGATCATCATTTGCATAAAAACTTAGAAGATTTTATATATTGATTCATTTTAATTCAAATTTGCTTTGTTACATTTTGGGACCACAACTGACCATGTTCAGGGCTTTCTTCTGATTATCTGTTCAGAGATCACTCCTGGTGCTACTCAGCGAACCGTATGTAGTGCCAGAGGTCAAATTAGAGGTTAAACATGTGTAAGGCATATGCCTTACTCCCTGTACTAGCTCTGGTCCTCCAGATTTTATAATGAGCTTTTTTTAATATACTCATAAATTTCTTTTAATTTTAATGAAGTTTTTAGGGTTTTATCTATATGCTATATCTATATTTTATACACTTATGAATATATCCATTATATAATGCATTATTATATATAATTATTTCAATTCTTTCCAAGTTTTGATTTTTTAATTTCTTCTTGCTTTCTAATTGCTTTCTCTCAGACTTCTAACTAAATTAAATAGAAGTAATAAAAATGGAAGTAGACCATGAAAGTTTTGTCTTGTTCCTTATTTAAAAAAAGTTTTCAATTTTCCATTGCAATGCAGGTTTTTTGGCATTTCCTATATTTTGTACTCATTTTTATTGAGTTTTTTGCTTAAATCTTAATTGGATGCCAGATCTTGTCAAATGCCTACTGTGTATTTGATAATAACACGTGACTTTGTCATTCCTTTTGATAGTAAATAAATCATATTGTATTAAGCTTTCAATCACTATATAATATCTATTCCTATCTATCATGATAATTTTTGTAGCTAGAAATTAATTTTATTTAATTATAGTGTAATTATGCTTGCCTTTTTTCAAGTTACTTCTAATTTGTGTGGTTACAGTCTTTTACTTTGAGCCTATATTTGTCTTGGAAACTTAGATATGTTCCCTGTAGGAAGTAAACACATTAAAATTTGTTTTTTGATTGACTTGTTATATGCTTTTAACTGGTAAATTCAAACAATTAACATATAAGGTGACTGGAGCTGAAGAGAGAGTATAACAGATAAATTGCTTGCCTTGCATATAGCTGACACAGGTTTGTTTCCTCTAGTACCTGTATGGTATCCTAAGCTCCATCAGGATTGACTTCCACGTGCAAAACCAAGGTACAAAGCCAAGGTACTGAGTACAACTGAGTGTGGTCCAAACCAGAGGACACTAAAAAACCATATTAGGTGATTATTGAATGCAAGCATCTACTATCATTTTATTGTTCCTTTTTAAGTGTTTTCTTGATTTGTTACAGTTCATTTGTTTACCTCATATGCTCTTCTAATTGAATGTTTTGTTTTGCATTCTGTTTCAGTTCCTTCTGTAATTTTTATGTTTTACTTTCACAGATATTGTTTTAGGGTGTCCTGAGGTTTATAAGTAAAGTTCTGTAATTGTAGCTTCTTGACCTGGCATTTATTGCCCTGCGTGTTAAAATATGCACCACATCTCTTCTCTTAGCAGCTGGCATTCAGTGCAAATGGGGTTGGGCACCTTCCCAAAGTTTTTAAAATCTTGGTCATTCTTTTGGCAGGGAAGGAAGATTGGCCCTTGGTTCACTGCTTTCTGATCTTCTTGCTCTAGTCATTACCAAGCTCTGAGTCCTAATGCTAATGAACAAATCCATCAGCACTACTGGAAGAGTTGTTATAAATGAAGAGACTCCTTGGAAAAGATGTTAGTGAGAATTCTTCAGAGAAACAGAACCAACAATGATAAATTGGTTCAAACAATTATGGAGAATGGCAAATCCTAAGATCTGCAAGAGGAAACTTGATAACTAAGAGGACTGATGGTTAGTTCTACTCATAAGGCCAAAGATCTGAAAAAAAACTGTTGTTTGAGCTAATGTCCAAAGGCAGGAGATAAAAGGAGCATCCTGGTTGGAAGGCAGGTAAGAGAAATTATACTGGGCTCAGTTTTTTTGTTCTATACAGCCTTTCAACAGGTCTAAAGAGGTTGTCCACCTACCTTAGAAAAGATAATTTGATTTATCAGTTGGCTTACTCAAACGTTAACCTTTATCACACACTCTCATAAACAAGTCATTTGGATGTCTTGTGACCCTGTCAAACCCACACATTAATTTATGTAGTCAGTTTGAAACATGTCAATGAGAGTAAATATCCTGGGAGAAATGCTTTGAGACTTCCAGTTTCTCCACATTGTTCTTATGAAGAACAGGCTTCAACCTGTATCACATTACTCAGAAATGCATAGAAAGGGTCATTTATTATCTTACTTAGATATGAACTAAATCTGTGATTGCTAAAACAAATTTGGTGCTAGCAGCCTTATTTAAACCGAATGGTCTCTTCAGCTAACTGAATTAATTTCAACAACCTAAAGTGAATGTGGGATTCTATTAGTACCCAGATGATATATAAAAAACTACAAAAAGGGGCCAGGGAAATAGCACAGTGGCTTTTGCCTTGCGAGCAGCCCATCCAGGACCTAAGATAGTTGGTTCGAATCCCGGAGTTCCATATGGTCCCCCATGCCTGCCAGGAGCTATTTCTGAGCAGATAGCAGATAGGAGTAAGCCCTAAGCGCTGCCAGGTGTGGCCCAAAAACAAAAACAAAAACTACAAAAAATAGGCATGATGGGGCAGGAGTGATAGCACAACCGGTAGGGTGTTTGCCTTTCATGTGGCCGACCTGGGTTTCATTCCTGGCATTCTGAGCAATGCCAGGAGTAATTTTTGAATTCAGAGCCAGGAATTACACCCAAGCACTATGGGGTGTGATCCAGAAATCAAAATAAAAAATAAATTAAAAAATAAGCATACCGTTTCCTCAAATTCCTAAACTAGAAGAGATCTTTCCTCTTGGAATGAAAAACAGAAAAAACCTGCATAGTATCAGGTGAGATATTTCTAGCAACATAAAAAAGAAGGATTAATTTTTGTTCTGAAAACATTATTTTGTGTCCTCGATGAAACACTCAAATAATATCTACAAAATGAGAACTATAACAGAAGTAAAATAAATTGTATTATACTAGTGAGATAAACCACTTAAACATGACAAAAACAATTGCCAAAAAAAAGAGATAAAGAGCTTTGACTAAATGGAAATTTCAAATCTCTGCATGATAAAAGCAACCATAAAATTGAAAAGACAATAAACTGACCAGAAGGAAATGTTTGCAGCATTCATAATAATCTAAGCATTAGCATCCAGAATTTATAAAAGGAGTCTAAGTCCCCCACAAAAGACAACCCAACAGCAAGCAGAATAATTGATTTATAAAGAAATAAGAGGCTGATAAACACATAAAAGTTGTCTAACCTTATTAGTATCCAGTAAATATGAATTAAAATGTAAGATGTTATTTTTAATTTATCAGGCTAGAAACAGACAGATAGAGGGCCTCAAGCATTGAGTTTGAGGAAATAAACTAATCAAGATAGGATCTGAAGAAGTTAGTCAACAGTCCAAAAGAATGGAGGCTGGACCCCACCTTTGGAGGTGTAGGAACTAAGACTGATAAGAATTTGAAGGACTCAGGATCAGAGTGGTGGCGCAAGCAGTGGGGCATTTTCCTTGTACAGGCTAACCTAGGACAGACAGCGGTTCAATCCCCTGGCATCCCATATGGTCCCCCAAGTCAGGAGTGATTCCTGGCACATAGCCAGGAGCAGGAGCAACTCCTGAGCATCGCTAGGTTTTGAACCCCCCCCCCCAAAAAAAAAGAATTTGAAGGACTCAATGCCATTCAAGAGAAGGCTGATCCCCTCGAAGAGACACTTTAACAGGATGGTCATCCTGCTAGCATGCTAGCATGCAAAAGTTATTTTTTCTCATCACAACTCTTAGCAATGAATCTAATTTAAATAGAATCTTCTCTTTCTTTCCCTTTCTCTCATTATCCTCACTCCGTAGTTCCCTAAATAAACAATTTACTTTATGATTTATCTCCACCTGAAATGTTTTTATATTTAGGTAGATTATGAATTTAGGAATGCTGGATGGAGATCAAGACTGAATTTCATTCTACAAAGAACAATCAATCCCTTGCTCCTGCCCAAGGCTATGGCTTCCTGGGGAAAATAAAAATAGCAGGGTCAGAGCAATAAATGGCACAGCAGTAGGGTATTTGCCTTGCATTCAGTCAACCCTGAACAGACCAGGGTTTGATTCCCTGTATCCCATATGGTCCCCTGAGCCTGTCAGGGGCAATTTCTGAGTAGAACCAGGGGTAATCCCTGAGCGCCACTGGGTTTGGCCCAAAAACCAAAACATAAAAAAATAAAAAGCAAGGTGGCAAGGACCAGTTCTCAGGCTATGTAGATCCAATGAACCCAGGTGCAGTTTGACAGCTGCCCTATAGGACTTCCTGGAGAGCACAGGAGGGTTGAGTAGGAAAGCAGTAGTATTCTATCCAAGCTATTTCTCCTTCTGACTTCCTCTGTCACCAACTAACATCAGGCTGAAACAACAATGAGCCTTTGATAATACTGAAGAATGGAGGAAACATGGTGGGGATTGGTCTTATGTTTAGGAAGTATAATATTTGAAAGTGATTTGACAATATGTATTAACGTTGAAAATATACATTGCATATAATTTAGTAATCCCAGGTCCCAGGTCTAATCAGGAGGAACCCCCTCATGTGTGTCTTGAAATAAAAATGTGCATATTATATGCAGGATTTTTTTATATTTTATTTAAACACCTTGATTACATACATGATTGTGTTTGGGTTTCAGTCCTGTAAAGAACACCACCCATCACCAGTGCAACGTTCCCATCACCATTGTCCCAAATCTCTCTATTCGCAGGATTTTTAAAAACAAACAACCCCCTTATCAATCAACAGGAAGCAGATAAGGAAAATATCATTAGCATGGAATCTATGCCATAATTTTAGAGATATGATTTCTAACACAATAAATCTATTGGGCTAAAAATAAAGAATTCTAAGTGATTATAGTATTAATTATAAAAAAAGAAACAGTACTTTTTATTGCTGTACAAAAGAAAGATTCAAGAAGAATTTATACTAATAAGGCACTAATGGCAAGCTACCTTTGGAATATCCAATGTTGGCAGACACACAAGATGGGTTTATGGTATTCTCTGCATAAAGGTGGAGTTCTATGCGGCTGCTACACAGCTGCTAGTGATCCATGTTTAACCACAATTCTATTTTATTGCATAGCTTTGCTTCAAGATTGTTTATTCCTTTCTTGTTGATGGCTATTTGGCTGTTACTAGTTGCAGTTCAGGTGACTAAAGACAGATGTAATTTCAAACAACTTAGATCATATCTTTTCATAGACTTGTTTTCACTTCTCTTGGGAAGTATGTAGGGGAGGAACATTTAAACCTTGGAGTAAGTGCTCTCCATAAAAAACCGACTACTGGTTTCCCTATGTGGTTGTACTATTGCTCACTGCTTGCAGGCATGCTTGAGAATCCTTTCTACTTTATCGCCTCCCCCAACATCTAGTGTTCTAATCTTTTCAAATTTAGATAAGTTTTGAGTTAAAAAGAAATAAGCAAATAATGACTACATTGGCAATTTCACGAAGACAAATGATATTAGATATCCTTACATAACACAAGATCTATGTCATGTGATTCCCAGACTCAAAGAACCAGAATTATAAAGGGTCAAGAAGAAAAAAAAGAAAATTTACAACCTGGCAAAGATTTTTGTGAACAGGACAAAAATATAATGATGACAAATTTATATGCTGAACTTCATCAAAAATTTAATGTTATTTAAGAAGAACCACTAAAGATATGAAAAGACAAGACTGAGAAGAGGAGAATATTTTCAATATATATCTAAAAGACACCCCAAAATTTCAGACCATATATACTGGTATGTGTATGTATTTGCATATCTTTATAATTAAATAATAAGCAAACAACCTGAATTAAAAACATGTAGCCAGTTGAAAAAAGAAAGCCAGTGGTTCTGGTTGATTTTGCAGAGCAGATCTGCTGGTCTACACTACAAAGGGCCTGCTCTTTTTTCCCTTAATTTAAACAATGTCTCATAATTAAAAAGAAAAGAATACACTATGGTATACAATCTTTATAAGATGAATACTGGCAGTTTATTCTAGGTGATACAGTTAAATGTAATAGAAATGTACAACTCTTTCTTTTTTTTTTTTTTTTTTTTGGTTTTTGGGCCACACCCAGTGACACTCAGGGGTTACTCCTGACTATTCGCTCAGAAGTCGCTCCTGGCAGGCACAGGGGACCATATGGGGAACTGGGGGATCGAACCGCGGTCTGTCCTAGGTTAGTGCAGGCAAGGCAAGCACCTTACCCTCCAGCGCCACCGCCCGGCCCCCCTGTACAACTCTTTCTTAAAAGATCACAGAAATATTCAAATTTGGAGAAACTACGTAGAAGATTCATTCCCTAAGGATGTCTGTCACTGAGGGGGTGTCAAGAAGAATTAATGTGGAGTCAGTCAAAGGAAAGGGATAGACAGAATGATCTCTCATATGTGAGACTTAAAGACATACAGCATGACTAATATAGGGGCAAAGGCAACATAATGAGAGAATTGGGAGTAAGAAGAGAGGGTTAGTTCCCTGCTTGGGGGAAGGGAGGTGGATGCACTGCTAATGAGTGTGGTATTAGAATTACATGCAAGTTTTGAAATTATTATTAAAAGTATTGTAAGTTATAGAATCTCAGTTAAAAAGAAAATAATTAATAAAAAAGAAAAGTGACTTAAACTACCGTTAAATATCATTTAATTAAACAAAGAAAAGAGACGATGGCTTCTAAAGTAACAACTAGCACAAACTCTCAGGATTTTCTGACCTCTTGGAAGCTATAGAAAAATTCAAAGCAATGCCCAGCTGTCATAAGGAGGGTTATCTCGAACAGAAAGCTGTGGGTTTTGAGTTTTTATCGTATGATGGCCAACTGTGTTTTAGAACACAGTTAAATGTGAACACAATGTAAATGCTAACCTGGGGCTAATGAAGAAGCAAGTCCTATATAATTGCATGCATCCACGTATAACACAGTCAATTAAAATCATGAGGTGCACACTTAGGCTCAAATTGTGGTCGGTGGACTAACAGCAGAAACAGCAGCAGCACTGGAGCACATGCTACAAAAGCCATATATAGGCCTCACACCAGACACAGACAAGTTCAAGAGGTACAGCCTGGGGATGATACTTTATGAAGCTCTCCAGGAAATTCTTTTGCCAACTAAAATTACTGTGCTAGTGGAAATTCACGTCCTTTCTTTTTTAGACATTTATAGCACCTGGAATTCATAGTTTTGAGTTACCAGTTTCACTGAGCAAAGCAGTGCCCAGAGACTATAAACCTCATTTCTGGATATGACTATAAGGGTTTTTTTCTGGAAGAGAGATGGAATTTGAATTAGTAAACTACTTGAAGAACAATCTCATCAGGCCAAAGGATATAATTTCAATCTGAAACTAAAGGGCTCATCTGACTTTGGGCTGCAATGCTGTGGCTCCACATGGCAGTCCAGGGCAGGGTGACCAAACTTCTCTTGCAGAAGCTGTGGTGTGGGACTGGATGTTGCTGGCTACAAGCCTCACTTATTTCTTCCGTCTTCTGGCCAGTCCTATGAACTGCCTCACAGTTTATAAGGCCATCACTTCTATTTAAATCAGTTTAAACTAGCTGTTGCCTCACCCCTGGGTATAGATTACTTACCTGAGCCCTGCCCATTCCTGGGCGGGGCTTTGGAAACAGGATATTACCTTTACTTTACCTGCAAACCCCGCCCATTTCCTGGGAGGGGTCTTGGAAGGGTATATAGGTCTGGAATTTCAGGCTTTCTGCCCTTTTTCCTGCTCTTCTGGATCCTGGCCAACATGTAGGTCAGAGGTGACATGAAGGAAAGAAGATGCAGGGCTAGCTTAAATGGTAGGAGCCACATCTGATGGCTAGGGCTGAATGTTATTTCTCATGAAGCTGCCTGTGAGTGAGATTTCTACCTGCCACTCTCATGAACCTCCAGACC
>PVKC010014023.1:0-22493 GCA_004027635.1 Crocidura indochinensis
AGAAAGAACTTAGAACACTGGAACGAGGGCCTCAGTGGTTCCTTGGCCCCCCTGCTCCCTGCCTCACCCACACACCCCACAGACAAGCTCTGGGCCACCCGGGTCTTCTGCAAAAGTCTTCAGGTTTGGGGAGGTGGTTCTTGTTGACCAAAAGAATTCCCAGATGCCTCTCAAGTTCAATTGCAGTCAGCACTGCAGTCCTAAACGACCATGGACTGCCCTCAGGCGGCCTTGTGGTTATTAAAGGGGGGCCAAGAGGGAGCGCATGACCTCAGTACCCTCCTAGAATGTCTCATTAGCAACAATATTTGGCGGAGTGGTTGTAACAGATGCCACCAAAGAGGTCAGAAAAAGAGTGAGGAATGCAAAATCCTGTTTTTGAAATTTTTTTTTCATTGAATTGGTGCAAAGTTTGTTATTTCTCACTAGAACAGGAAGGGGGGTTGTTCACATTAGGGACCCCTGACGTATCTAACAGACATGGAGCAGGCTTGATTTCCTGAGTCAAATGAGCACTGTCAAGGAAAGTGTGTGTGTGTGTGTGTGTGTACGTGCATGCATGTGTGCATGTGTGTGTGTGTTGTGTGTGTGTGTTGTGTGTGTGTCCCTAGACCCCAATATCACCTTTATAACCACCACTGCCCAAAGGTCCTGATTGATGGCAGAGAAGGGAACTTCCTATACTAATATACCTACTGTTCAGATGAGAAGTACTGCTTGGAAGAGAGAAAGAACCCATGTGAAGTTTTCAGGTCCTGTCACCATCGTCCCATCCTCTAAAATGGAAACACCCAGTGCTACCTCTGGTTCAGTCAAGAGAGCTATGTTCATGGGGCTGGAGAGATAGCACAGTGATAGGGTGTTTTCCATGCATGCAGCTGACCCAGGAAGGACGGTGGTTTGAATCCCAGATTCCTTTTGGTCCCCCGAGTCTGCCAGGAGCAATTTCTGAGCTCAGAGCAGAAGTAACCCCTGAGCACTGCCAAGTGTGGCCCAAATCCCACCACCCCCCCCAAAAAAAAGGAAAAAAAAGAAAAAGAAAAAAGAGAGAGCCATGTCCAATGATGGGGCCATATTAGTCACTTTAGCTTATGATGTCTGAGGTGATATGGCAACAACAGTGTTTATGTTTATACTCTTGGGTTCAATACTATCTGCTCTCCTCTATCCCCACAGTGCTAAGGAGCCTCCACCACTGCCACAAAGTGACACTCATCACCAGTGTCTCCATTAGTCATGGAGAGGCAGGTGGAGCCTGTGGGCATGTTGGTATGCACAGGAAGGGAGGGTGTGAGGGAAAAATGGGCTCCTCTTTGTGCTCTGCTTAATCTTGAAACTTTCACAGTAAGTTCCTTTCACTTTCAAAATGTTTTGGGCACAGTGGGCCAATGGCATGCTGTTGTCACCTGATGACAGGAGTTGGAATACCAGCCCCTCGGCGGCGTTGGTGGTGATTCAGAATGAGTTGCATGCTCTCTAGTAAGAAGTGCGGAACAGACCCAGGAGAGTTGGGGTGCGGTTCCCCAAGGCTCTGGAGTGCAGCTGAGGCACCGCCCAAGCTGATTTCCTGAACAATAGCCTCATGAGGTAGAGAACTGGGCTTCACACAGTGGTTTCTCCAGAGAACTGCTCTCTCAGGCTAATCCTGTACAGAGTTCATCTCATTCTAGGTCTCCCTGGGCAGAAGGCCATCTAGATCAGATATCCCATGATCTGCTTCTTGGGTCCCCCTCAGCCTGGGCTTATCCAGGTATGCAGCAGTCTAGTGAAATGCTATTTTCCTGTCACTTATAATTCATGCTCCTTCTTCCTGTCACTGGAACTCTGAGCAAAGTGGAAGCAATTTATTTCTCTTGAGTTAGCATTAAGAGAGGATATGCTGTAAATATTTAGTATTACCTCAACAGGAAATAATTTTTATGCTCTGGTACAGTTACGAGTCTGGTAGAATTTATTTCTCTTTCCCCTTTCAAATTCATTTCTTTATTGGCTTTTGTGGGGAGGGGGGATAATACAGACTAGACTAAGAGAAAAAATTTAAGGCTAACTGTAGAGACTAAAATAGAAGATGACACAGGAGAGAGAAGTAATGATAAAGATGTTGACGGAAAGGCCACATTCAATGCTTATGCCATGAAGGCAAAGTGGTCATCAGTGAAGGTTGAGTTCACCTCTTCATAGTTCATCTGATATGAAGAAAATATCTTCCAGACATGTCAGAGTGGAGTCAACGTGACTGAATTCTAAGAGGAAAAGGAGTTATGGAGACATCGACTGGATGCTCACAGTTGGACATGGGCAGGTTTTATAGAGCTCTCCTGCCCCGGGCCTGGCTGGTTTTGCACTGTGCCTAGGCATGAGGAGAAAACTCAGAGCAGATCAGAAGTTAAACAAAGCATTCACCAGTCAAGTCAACCCCCTTACAGTAACTGTGTGGAGCAACAGAACAGATAAAAGAAAAATATCCTTTCTCATGGATATTTAATCTTCTAAAGGGATTCTCCCATGCTATCCAGGCCAAGGACACGACTCCCTTTTGTACTGAAGAGAGTTACAGTTACGGCAAAATGGCCATCTTTCTATCACTTGTAACAGATGGTATAAACAACTCTTCGTGACTTATCTCTATCTCCTGAGCCCTTCACTTTGCTGGATGGATACTGTTTATTTGGACACTAGTCCCTTTTTAGTACATCTAGATTTATTGTTGAAAATAAATCATCTCTGTCGCCCAGAGAGTCACTTTTTCAGTGTCTTAGACTTTATTTTTCTTTATGTGGTAGTTCTTAAAATGCTTCTTTAACTTATCCACACACACCATGCAATATTTAAAACTGGGCATTACTTATTTATAACATTTCTTCCTCTAGGAAAGACTCTAAGTGGACATATGCACACACACACACACACACACACACACACACACACACACACACACACACACACACACACACACACGATAATCAGCCAGAGCTTTGCAGACTGTACAGAGCCTCCAGCTGTGATTTTTATTTCACAGACCTCAGAACCCAGTGAAATACACAGGACAGAGATGACTATTACCATGTGAATGGCTGTGAAACAGCAATGGAGGAATGAAGGAGCGTGTCTAGCATCACAGAACTCACAGAGTGAAGCTTCAAGAAAACCCATCTTTTTTTTTAGAATTTTTAATTTTTTCTTGGGGGGGGGCACATCTGGCAGCACTCAGAGGTTACTTCTGGCTCTACACTCAAAAATGATTCCTGGTAGGCTTCGGGGAGCATATGGCATGTTGGGGCTCAGACCCAGATCCGTCCTGGGTCAGTTATGTGCAAGGTAAATGCCCCACCATTGTGCTATTGTTCCAGTCCCCAAGAAGACTGATCTTACATACTCAGCCTCATTCTGTTCTTTGGGAGCTTCGGCCATGTGTAAAATCTTGTGTTTCGAGGGAAACTGAAAGGAATCAAAAGGCTTCCAAAACACAAAAGCCTAAGCCCAGATGGATTCATTAGTGAATTCTTTCAAACGTTTAAAGAAGACCTACTGACACTCCTCTGGATCCAGATTTAGATGGACACTTAAAAGAACCCATGGGATAATGTGGGGGATAGAGAGACAGTAGTGGGTAGGATGCTTGCCTTGTACATGGTGATGTGAGTTTAATCCCTGGTACCCCAGATGGTCTCCCCAGTTCCCTCTTGGAGTAAGCCCTGAGTATGGCTGGGTATGGTAAAAAAAAACACCAATAAATAAAAGAACCCCTGGGTCTCAGTAACTTTAGGGCCTAGTTAACACATAACCTTTTTTTATTTGGTTTTATTTATTTGCTTCAAAGTTAGTTGCCATCACATCAATGAACCATCACTAATAGCTGCTTCACTACTAATCTTTGCAGGAACACTTAAATGAGAAAAACTCCAGTATGCCAGTTTGGGGACTGAAAGGTGGGATCTTTTTAAAATGGGGATGGGCAACCACAATGAAACCCTTCATATTTCTGGAAGCCCCAGAAGCCTCAGCCACATTCCACAGCTGCCACCATGTAAACTCATCAACCCAGCTCTACAGATTTTGGAATACCTGCGACGTTCAGCTGCATATGTGGCTTTACAACACGTCCAAGTTCCTCCACACTGACACCCTAAATAGGAACACACCAAATCCGATGTGAAAGTAACATAGAGGTCACTTAAGCTCAAAAAACAAAAACAACAACACAGAACTAGCTGTACAACTAGCTATAAATAGTATAGTGATCCTCCAGACAATGATTTAAGGAACCCATTGTGAGAAAAATTAGTATTGATATGTTTTAATATATATTTATATTTAAATATATATTTAATATATAATCCATTACCATTTATTTGTAACAAGCAATATATATTAAATTATTTTATACCAAGCTTGTGGGTGAATGGAAACTGAGGACACTGATAGAAAATTATGTTATACTGGTGATGGAACTAGCGTTGCAAAATTGAAGACCAGACAGGAGCGATTTCTTAGCACATAGCCAGGAGTAATCCCTAAGCGTCACTGGGTGTGGCCCAAAAACCAAAATAAATAAATAAATTAAAAAAATTAAAGGCGGGGCTCGGGAGATAGCATGGAGGTAAGGTGTTTGCCTTTCATGCAAAAGGTCATCGGTTCGAATCCTGGTGCCCCATATGGTCCCCCGTGCCTGCCAGGAGCAATTTCTGAGCATGGGGCCAGGAGTAACCCCTGAGCACTGCTGGGCGTGACCCAAAAACCACAAAAAAAAAAAAAAAGAAAAAGGCCAGAACAACTGAGTTACAAACAGCTTTGTAAATCACATTATGGTGGTTGTAGCATTGAGTATATAAACCAATATCCAAGTTAGCCTAACATATATACAATTATATCAAAACATGTAACATATATAATATATATAAAATGCCTAATATAAGCATAGCATAATATAATCTATAATCATGACTATATATGCTTCTATATTATGCAGTCATACTCATTAATTATGTAAGAATGATACATGTGGGGCCCGGGAGATAGCATGGAGGTAAGGCGCTTGCCTTTCATGCAAAAGGTCATCAGTCGAATCCTGGTGCCCCATATGGTCCCCCGTGCCTGCCAGGAGCAATTTCTGAGCATGGAGGCAGGAGTAACCCCTGAGCACTGCCGGTTGTGACCCAAAAACCAAAAACCAAAAAAAAAAAAAAAAAAAAAGAATGATACATGTATCACCAAATAGACATTACTGTATCATTAATGATCTCCGTGGATAGCTGCAGATACACACGTAGACATGTATGCATACTGCCTATGCTTCCATGGTCACAGACACCAGATTATGCTCAGAATCTTATACCTGCATCTTATCTCCTTAGCACTCCTCACCATGATGGCCTCAATCACATTACTGGGTGACGTTTCTGGGTCCACACCTCTCTGAGCTGCATGAATCACTGGCGGAGGCCAGGCCTCTCAGTCCCTGTGCCCTCTGCTCCACTTTACGAATGGCTTCTAATGAAAGGGTTTTCACTTGTGCCACTTAACCTTAGCTGCTAATAGAAGGAAGGGTTGTGTGAGAGAGGAGCCAACCTAAGAGGAAGACACTAAAGGACACTAAAAGACCAAATCCACCAAGTTAAATTTTCCCTCACAAGAATCATGAGAAAATGCTAGAGATCCAAATCAAAGCAGTCCTGTGCCCATTTTTCCCTGAGTCCAGAGACTGACTTTCCAGTTAACAACCACCTTCAAGCCTAAAACAAGTGCCTAAAATAAGAGTATACTGAGCACATGAGCTGGGAAAGTTCTCTTGTGTTAGCATGTAATCGATGCCACTTGCTCTAGGACTAGAAAGGCTCACAAACCTCCCCAAATCTCACAAGTTATGACAACATCTAAAAGGATCCGATTTATGAATTCAATGAAAGCCCGTTTGTTTTCCCTGGGTTTCCGAAGAATTCAGGGGTAACAGACAGTGGCTAATTGGACTCAGTTCACAAGTCCCGAATATTCCCTTTTGTGCTATTTCTCCATAGCTGAATGCAGCACGGAGGAAAGGAAAAACAGGATATATATATATATGTGTGTGTGTGTATATATATATATATATTTGTTTGTTTATTTATTTTTTAAGTAGGGACTGCTTCCAGCTCTGTGCTTAGGCGACCACGCAATACTGGGGATGAAACTCAGACCATCTGCACATCATGCTCAAGTTCCATTGAGCTCTTCCTCCAGCCCATGTCAGCTCCTCTACTGATATCTAAGAATCTGATCTGGACCATCTCTAATATCCATTCGAACACTAACATTTACTAAGTCCATAAAATGGTTTCCAAGCATCCACAAGATATATAAAACCCACAGTTGAGTTTGATAAGGGGGACAAGGCTCTGTATGATGTAATTCCTATCTTTAAAGAACTTCACAGCGGGGAAAATTAGGCATAGATAGAAATATCTGGAATACGACAGAATAAGACTAATTTTGCTAAGTGTCAAATAAGTACAGCAGATAAAAATGATCTTGAAATTTATATATCTAGCAATCTGATTCACCGAGCTGAGGTAATGGATATTACTTAAAAAAAAAAAAAAACTAAAAATGGGGGCTGGAGAGATAGCATGGAGGTAAAGCGGTTGCCTTGTATGCAGAAGGATGGTGGTTCGAATCCTGGCATCCCATATGGTTTTCCGGAGGCTGCCAGGAGCAAGTTCTGAGTGTAGAGCCAGGAGTAACCCCTGAGCGCTACCAGGTGTGACCCACCAAAAAACAAAAAAACAAACAAAAAACTAAAAATGGGCCAGACAGATAGTTGAGTGGTTTGGATGCAAACTATACATTCTCAAAGTTCTGAGTTCAATGCTGACTTTGTATGACTGACTCTTGCTCCTAATACTATCAAACAAGAGTCCTGAGAGCCCTTAGCATCTCTGGGTAGATTATTGTTCAGCTAAACAGATCAAATGTTACCAGGAGTTGCATCTGGACCTCCTGAATACGGCTTAAAAGTTCTCCCTCTCCCTCTCCAAAAAACTGAAAAAGAAAGTAGCATACATATAACCTGGCAATGCCATTAAGGTATTTATCTATCTATGCAGCCCCATACATAAGTCACTTTATTCTTGATCTTTCAAACATGGAACCAACCTCACTGGACAGAGATGATGGGGTAGAGGAGCTATAGAACATCTAGTCCATTGAACACTATTTTACCACTGAAAATAAAGATAAAATTTTGCCTTTGGTGCCATTCAGAATGGAACTTGAGGGGACAGTGCTAAGTGAAATATATCAGATGACTTTACTCATTTGTGAAACAAATGGAAAGGAAAGGATTTTGGTAGTGTAATGGTGTTAGAAATGTGGTGGTAGGTGAGTGAAGTGTATATTTACATGGTATTGAAAATTATGCAATATTGCAAACCCATGTAAATCAGTCAAATTTGATCAAAAGAAAGCTCTTTAGAGCTAGAGAGATCTCACTGGGGCTGGGGAAGGGGGGGAGGGATGAAGAACATTGCATGTAAGAAGTCCAGTTTTAATCCCCTCTTCTGCAGAAGTAGCTCCTTAGCATCCCAACAGGAATGGCTCTGACTGCTGCCAGGTGTGACCTGATTGCTTTAGTAAAGAATAATTCCCTGAAGAGGTCAGTTCAAGTTGTGAGCAGAATTACAGTAGGAAAGAAAGAGGCACACAATCACCACCCCATATGGTGCCCTAGTATTTTGAGGCATGATCATTGAGCACAGTCATGAGTAAACCCTGACCACCACTAGGTATGAAAGAAGAGAAAGGAAGGAAAGAAAGAAAAAATGTCCTGCTATAGGTGAGGACAGAAACAAGAGACAGAAAGTAACCAGTGGCCTAGAGTAACTTAGAACCAGCTGGGTGTTATGGGGCAGAGGATCCCTAACCTCAGCAGATCTCAGGATTACCTGGAGAATTTTCTGAAACAGATTCATGGCCCCATTTCCAGAGCATTAGGATTAATTAGCAAGTCTGGGCAGGGCCTGAGAATGTACTTTTTCTCAAGTTTTGGGAGCTGCTTTGAGATCCACTTAAGCATGGAGCATAAAGGGAAGTTCATAGAAACATCTTCATGTTTTATGATTTTGGCTAACTCCTAACTCAGAAAGTTTACCTCATCAGCTGGCCATCACCATGACCTTTCTATCAGCAAATATTTCCAATGAAACCTGCCAAAGAAAGTCAGAAGTAGGGCACAGAAACAAATATTTTTGGAGACTTTCAATTTATCGCATACTTTCCAGAATTACCTGCTTTAATTCCCAGCACAATCCTATTCAATACATGTTCAGTCCTCATTTGATAGACAAGGAATGGGGGCCCAGAGAACTTCCTGCCTCCAGGGTTAAGAAATCAGGGTAGGGGCCATTTCCAAGGAAGGCAGTGATTCAGGAAGCATAAGCTTCGCATTATTTCAGCCCCAAACAAAGTCAATGGTATTGAATGTTGGAAGAGTCACAAGTACAATGGACAGGATAGCTGCTGTAATCTCCCAATGTGGGGGACAGTGCCTCCCAAACCCTGCCTTCCTCAGCCTATCCGCAAGCCTCCAGGAGCTCCATTTCAAAGGAATACCTTCCTGTTTTCAGCTCAAATATCCAGCCATCAGTCAGCCAGCCAGTGGACATGGCTCCGGAAATCTGAGATAGTCCACAAAACCACTGCTTCTCCTTATTTGGACAAAGAACAGTTTCCAAGGAGACCAGTTTGGGGAGTCGTACATACCCTGAGGCTGGGCTGGCCAGCCTTTCTGCCCCCACACTCCTAGGCCCTGCTGTTTGTTCCCTGTCCTGCCCACAGCTGGGGGTGTTTAGCTGCTTCCACACCAGCTTCCAATACAGTCCGGAGCCTCCTCCCCTGAGACCAGACTGTCTTCCCCAGGTCTTAGGCCAAGCTGCCAGGCCTCTGAGCACTCCTACATTAGCTTTGCCTTCCGGAAACTGAGGAGCTCTCTAGAAACAAAACCAGAGACCAACTCTGGGGCTTAGGATAAACAAATCCATATTTGCTATGACCAAGTGTTCACTCCCCCCGCCCTCCCATCCCCACACCGCTCACTTGAGGAAAGGGAGAGGAGCAGGTAAAGAACTTTAAGAGAAGAGTTCATGGTTGACTGGGTTCGATTCCTTTTGGGGAGAAAGAAACAAAACTCCAAGCTGACCCCAAAGTGCTTTTTCTTCCTCCAAAGGTCAACTGGACCCTTTGCCATTCCTTTCCTTTGCTTTCTATTCTTTTGTCTTTTCTATTATTTCTCTTGCTTGTCTTTTCTCCTCTATAAAGCTTTATTGAACATAAAGAGAATGCTAAAAGAGAATGGAAAGATAAGAGTTCATGAGTGGACAAAGGCAATGTCTTAAAATTTGGGAGAACATTAGTTGGTTGTAAGGATCTCATCTACTATTCATGTAGCGTTAGTTCCTCTTCTGCAGGAGGGAATATCTTCAATGGATGTCCAAAGTCACAAATAGTAAACCCTACCTAGATGATGTATTTTCTATACACACACATATCTCTGCTAATGTCTGATTTATAAATTAGGCACAGAGGTTAAAAGCAAGAAGATGAGGATAACAATATACTTATTGAAGGCTATGTGACTTTCATGCAGTCACATATTTTAGTATAATGAATATTAGTGGAAAAATGGGTAATTTTGACTTAATGGGGAACTAAAAATATGGTGGAGAGGACAACTGCATTGGTTTTCAAAACCAATTTTTCAAGGATCTGAAGGGTTTAACCCTTCAATTAGCGTCCCTCCTTATTACACAACAGGGAAGGCAGAGGGCATAAAGATCCAGAGCTGGGGTATGAATGAAAAGACTTGGTTTCTCCTCAGGAAGACCTGAAGATTGTTCCAATATCTAGTTCTCTGGAGCTTCAGGTTCTTGTGCTAAATTGGTCCAGGAATTCTGTTCTTCTTGGCCCTAAAGTGCTCTAAACATCCCATGAACCAAATCATTCTTATGTAACTTTGCGTGCAGACAATCATGATAAACACATGCTTGAGACTAAAACTGCCAAGAAACACGCATGAGCTCCTTCATGAATTGTGAGAGTGAAATGAAGAGCATGGGTGATGCCCACTTTAATCTATCCTCAGGAGGATGGAGGGAATGACGCACACTGTTTATGAGACACAAGAACAAGAACAGAGATTCTTGAAGTAGCCAGCACTGTACTATATTCCAAAGATATCACCCCCAAGAAACCAAATCCAGCTGTGGGCTCACGTTTAAGAAGGTGTTATTCTAAAGTAATTGGCAGTTGTGACTCCATAAAAGGCTACACATCATTTTATATCAGTTTGAAACGTCGATTCAAATATCAGTTATTTATATACATTTTGAGGCGGGTGATTACCATATCTCTGCTTTGGATCCTTCGCATCTTATCACTTGTAAGAATTTTTGGGGGAGAATGAAAAATAATCCTAACTCATCAGTTGCTTGTGGCAAAAATAAAAGATCTGGTTGGCTAGGAAGAGACCCAACCTTAAGACCAGGTTGCTACTACTTTCAGAATTTCACCAATTTTGCGCATTTTAGTTCTGTATCCATGGTACAGGATAAGATAATTTTGATACAGAAACATTTGCACTGGAATATTGCTCAAAAATAATATGGCTTTGTTGTTGTTCTATTCTAACCAAGTGTGGTGATTTAATGCAAATGAAGAGATATTTTGTTATTGAATATGAATGTTGAGATAGCGAAGCTCAGAAGTGTGTTGTAGCTACGTTTAAAAAAACCCTATATTTTGGGTAGCTTTTATGTTCAAATGCATGAGGACCCATATATGGGTATATATTCATAGATGAAAAAATTCTCTACTAAAATAAAAAATACCCAAAACCCATATTCCAGTCATTTTTATGCTTTTATCACCTCGTGATACTGAATACAAGTACAATAACATGCCACTAAATATTTTCAGATCATTGTTAGGAAGAGTAAGAACACAAAAACATTTTAAGGAACATATTTTTTTGCCTTAAAAATGGTCAGATTAACATAATTATAGCCCTAGGTAGCCAGCAGTGGCACATTGCTCTTTTTCATGAGAGTGCAGAGTTTCTCCCAGATCACAAGCTAATAGGCTCCTTGGTCTAAATATGAATCGTCAAATCTGCAGCAAATTTCTGAAGCATTAAGATCTGAAGCCTGGAGATATCTAGTGAGTAATTTGTGTTGCAGTGGAGCAAATTTTTTTTTTTTTTGTTTTGCAGCTACACAGCTGCTAGGAAATATATTTTTAGATTTGCTTTTGAAGGCAAGCAAAAATGGTATCCACTTATCCAGAAAGTGTTTTCAGTGCTAAGTACAAGGGGCCAACCATGTATAGAAAGTTCCATTCAGCCTTCCTCCTTGCAAGTAAATATGAGGAATGATACCAGCCCCTCCCAGAAGTCTCGACCAGACACCCGCTGATATCTGATACAGAGGAGTCGGAATTTCAACCTCTCCAAACTTGAGGGTCTACAGCATTGCCAAATGATCTCAGCACTGTGGTACTAACAATTCCTGACTGCATTTCCCCCTGGCAGCTCTTCCTACCATGTCTGGGGCAAATGAAAAGAAACAGGTTCAATGAGTTAAAACAAGGAAATGCATGGCTTTTGATGTCATTGGTGGCAAGAAGAAATTAGGTGACAGAAATCTAGTCTTTGTGGTATTCAGGTTCGAAAAATCTTGTTTCTGTCTTACAGGCATTGGAGTGACTACTAAGGCAGTCAGAACACTGAGAAGAGAGCCTCTTCTGAAATCACAAACCTGGGGCCAGAGAGATAGGATTGTGCGTTGCAAGGCCCAAGACTGCCAGGGCCTGATGTTGCAGGGCTCTCAGGGTCCCGTGTGGCCCAGCTGCCAGATCGGGCCTCAGGAATGCCAACATGTAGTGACTGTCTGCCAGGGACTGAGAGAGAGAAGAGAGAAAGAAAGAGAAACCAAGTATACTTTTTATTCCTCCTGAGGACTGCCTGCCGCCACTTCCTGGGCATTTCTAAGAAAGAGGAAGAGATAGATGAAAATTCACCTAGAAAGAAAGAAAAAGGGATAGATACAAAGCAGGCAGCATCTCACCTATGCTTTATTTCCGGTCCTCCTGCAAATGTCCAAGTTTTTCTATTTATTTATTTATATTTTTGGGTTACACCTGATGGCGCTCAGGGCTTACTCCTGGCTTTGCACCCAGAAATCGCCTTTTGGTGTCCATCTGGGATTCTGCGATTTGAACCACCATCTGTCCTGGATCAGCTGAATGCAAGGCAAATGCCCTACCACTGTGCTATCTCTCTGGTCCCTAAGCTTTTCCTTTTATGCCCAGCATGACAAGGGAGCATATCCAGGTTCAGCAATCATTATTGTGGGATTATCTAAGAGGTATGTCCAAGTCCAACAGCCATATGTCAACAGTGGGTAGGGTGCTTGCCTTGCACATAGCTGAACCAGGTTTGACCCCTGGCACATCTATAATCCCCTGAGCACTGCTAGGAGTGATCTCTGAGCATAGAGTCAGGAATAAGCACTGAGTACAGCTGGGTGAGACCCCCAAACCAAAAATAAATAAACAAGTCACACATTCAAGAGTTACGTTTCATCTCTCTACAGAGCCCCCCAAGAACAATCTGTATTGAAATGAGTGCACAATTTGTTCTTCTCTTCTATTATATCAAGATGCTGATGATGCCAATAGCCATAATCCTACAGTAGTATCAGTTTTGATGCTCTGATCCAAATGATTCATTTTTTTCCATCATATTTAATCTTGAATGCTTTATCAAAACAATGTTTTATTCAAGATTATACAATGTCTCTCCTCCTGATCTAATTTGGCTTTTGCTTCAATGAAGTCGTGACACAAATAAGATGCTGTTACCTCTTTGGTCATCGTGCCATTTAATGTTTCTTAAAAGTGAACTTTATTTGCTTATGCCATACTGAGCAATGCTCAGGGCTTACTCCTGGAGTTGTGCTTAAGGATCACTCTTTGTGATACTCAGGAACCTCAAATAGTGCCAGAAATCAAACCTGGGTTTGTCTCTTGCAAGGCAAGTACCTAAACCCCTGTGCTATCTATCTAGCCCAATAAATGAGTTTTAAATGGGTCTTCCTTCAAACTTTAGTGATAACAAAACACTAACATTTGTAATGTTCTTTGTGCTAGTTATCTTTCCACTTTTCATTAAAATAGCACCATCTAATTATCAAAAAAAAAAAAAAAGCCAACTAAGTGCCACCTAAAATCACTGACTCTAAGCCAAACATTTAAGTTCTAAATGTAAAACATGAACAGTTCCAAGAGTCATTGTGGGAGCCACTTGTCTTTGCAAAAGAGACTGGCCTTTGAGAACAACACTTTAACACAACACAACCCTCTTAAGCCAATATTATTTTATTCAAAGTACTTCATAATTCGAAGCAGCTGCTGTTTTCCAGTTGACTTAATGGCCTATTCTCCTTCAATAAAAATATTGGATAATCTAAATCTGGTTAGCTCAAAATCCATTTATTTTTGGTGCAGGCTCATGCATTTCCAATTAATAAGCTCAGCCCCCTCTACAGAGCTGGGCTGCTATTTGGCGGAAAACTATCTATCTTCGGCTTTAACAATGGCTGGTCTGCAGAAGCCAACTATGTGCTGTCTTCCCAGATCAACCAAGATACACTTAGAGGGATGCAATGGGCATAGAGCAAGGACTGGGCAGAGAAGCTTATGGAATTGGGACTCAGGGTCTATATTACCTCCTGGTTCTGTGAGCCAGATCAGGTCCTTCAACTACACTAGACCTCCTGAATCCCAACTACCAGGAGTATGGATTTTAGAAGATACTCAGTAAGATCTTTCAGCCTTCAAAGCACTCATATTCCAATGAAGACAGGTTGTGGCACCAGGGATGAGGGTCAGGTCTAGTATCACAGTCATAAATCTGCTGTATCTGACACCCAAGCAATAGTATTACTCCTGCTGGTGCCATGCAAATAAAGGGATGGCTTTGCCTTGGGGATAGAAAAAAAAAGCAGAGCAAAGAGGAAATGGCTTACTATAGGGTGATAGGTATCTCACAAAGTTATTTTCTCTTCTCTCAAGCATGGACATGTTTTGGGGCCTGGAGAGATGGTACAGAGAATGAGGCATTTGTCTTCATGTGGTTCTCTGAGCCCCACCAGGTAAAAGAGAACTCTGAGCACAGAACCAGGGGTAAGCCCTCCAGGTGTGACCTCCCAAACCAACCGACAAGAAGAATAGATGTTTCAATTAAAATACTAATGTTTGGGCCCGGTGAGATAGCACAGCGGTGTTTGCCTCGCAAGCAGCACATCCAGAACTGAAGGTGATTGATTTGAATCCCGGTGTACCATATGGTCCCCTGTGCCTGCCAGGAGTTATTTCTGAGCAGACAGCCAGGAGTAACCCCTGAGCACTGCCGGGTGTGGCCCCAAAACAAAAACAAAAACAAAATACTGATGTTTAAAAAATGAATGCCACTACTCCCCATTTATAGAAAAAATAAACTCCTATTCATCTGAGACATTCTAGAAAAAGCAAACAGAAAGAACAGATACCTGGAATTGATTACAAAATAGAACCTGGATGGAGGAGGATGGTCTGAGCAATCCCAATGGGGGGCTCATGCAGAAGACAGGGGGAAGAAATCCCATACTCCAGGGAGAAGACAGTGTATTGCAAGGGACACAATCCCAAAGTAGACATGCGTAGCATCTATATTTGTAAGAGCCACGTAAAGGGCTATGGTTTGGATATCAAAGGGCAGAGAGGGGTGAGGCGCAAGGCTGTCCTGCACACTTCAGCCAAGGCTCAGTGCTCTTGGGGAGTCAGTGCTGGACCTTCTGGGAAAAGCAAGTGCAAGGGCTTCCAGCTGTGAGGCCATTTAGGCAGCCCTGGAGTTAACATAGCAATGAGGCAAGTTAGTGTGCTCCTGAAGGACCTGTTAGTTTAGTGAGGAGCAGCTGAGGCCCCTTGATTCTCTTGGCAAGGGGCCCTATAGCACCAATCACTAGGTTACTTCTGGCTTCTGAGTGCATGTCTCTATCTTTCAGAATGGAAGAGCAAAGTCTTCATTCCTGGTTCTGCTGACTTTAGGTATCTGACCCTCCCACCCCTGACTCCAGGGCCCTCCACCTTCACGGCTTGTACTCTCTTCCTGTCACATTCCTGCCAGCTCTGTCTGGAAGTTTCACAGGGCAGGCATGTGTAGGCAGACTTCATGCAAAGACACTTTTCTTTTTCCAAATCAAGCTCACCAATCAGCTGCCTGTTCTGTCCCTTGAAAAACAGTTATGAGTGACACAGCACATGAGGCAAAGAAGGAAGCGGCATCAAGGAAAGGGTGGTTTATCCAAAATATCCTCACACCATCTGCTGTTCACTGTTATCATTTCACTCTAAGTTAAGTTGTAATCAGGTCCCTGGATAAACAGCCACTTTGGTACTAGGCTTTGGATGTCACACATTTATGATTTTTTTAATGATCAAATCATATGAAACAAATGACTATGAAGACAAGAAAGGGTCAGTCATCAATGATAACTTTTAAGCAGTGTTATCTGAATCTGACTCTACCTGGAGTTTGGCAGCGCTGATAAAAGGTTCCATAGACCAGTATTTAAGAATAGGGAGGAGAGGGGCTGGGCGGTGGCGCTGGAGGTAAGGTGCCTGCCTTGCCTGCGCTAGCCTTGGACTGACCGTGGTTCGATCCCCCAGCTTCCCATATGGTCCCCCAAGCCAGGAGCAACTTCTGAGCGCAGAGCCAGGCGTAACCCCTGAGCATCACCGGGTGTGGCCCAAAAACAAAAACAAACAAACAAAAAAAAAAAGAATAGGGAGGAGAGAAACAACCAGAGTCAGAATCCCTTTTTTTCTTTTTCCTTGTGCACAATTTTGGCACCAAATATCTGCTAGGCTCAGTTTTCTCATCCTAAAATGGGTCTAACAGTGTCTCTGCCATAGTACTCTTAGGATAATAAAGAAAATAATGCACTTTATCTACATGACATTGGATCAGAGCTTCTCACACAGGGCTCAACAATCAACCAAGATAATGACTATGCAAATCTATGCCAACCTGTACCTTTAAAAGGAAGCAGCTTGATTTGGAAGCACATTATTCTTATTAAATCCCTTTTAAGGAAAGTAATGCAAAATATTGTGACAACTAGTGTAAGAATAAGACAAAAGAGCCATCTCAATAAATACTTGATGAATGTGGCCCTAATCAAAATTCTTTCTGTCAAAGAATTTTTCACACACTCATTAAGCCTGATGCTGTGTTTTCCTGTATTATGTAAACAATGTGAAGTTATAAGAATGATATCTATCAAAATCAAATGGATAATGCTGTAAAAAGAACTTCAGAATTAATGTGAAAAGGCTATTTTCATTTTATTTTTTATTTTTATTTATTTATTTATTTATTTATTTTTGCTATTTTCATTTTAAAACAAAGTGATTTCTTCCCAGTAAGAAAACGACAAATATTTTCCCTTAGATTATTGGACACATAACAATTTCTACACCTCCCCTCCCATTTGCTGCACGCCTTCATATTTTCTGCATTTGTCTCATAAACTGAATGCAAGTCAACACGCTCACAAAAATACTGTAAATTGTCATAAAGCACATAAATCAATGAGATCTGTACCAGTAAACATTCTTGACACTTTAATTCCTTTTCTAAATTACAAGGCAAGGCTAAACAGAAACATGATTTACAGATGGGAGACAGTACAGTATAATTTAGATAATAATTAAAAAAAAAAAAACCAACAACAACCCATGAGCCTAATGCCCACAACAAAGAAGTTTCCTTCTGAGCATCAGGCAAGAAGTTAAAATAAAAATGGCAAGTGTTAATTCCTCATTGAATTGAACTGGAATACGGAAGGCACAGATCAAATGAATGCAACTGTGCCCGAGCAGAGTTAAAAATCCGGAAAATTAGATTTGAATATCAAGGTACAGCTCTTACCTTGCATCTTCTATGCACCTTTCCTTTGCTAGAAGAAACTTTCAAGACTTACAGAGACTTACAGAGACCTTGAACCCATTCATCTTGTTCTTGCTTCCAGCTCTGCCTGTCTTTATAGTGACTAAATGCAAGCCTTTTTTTTTTTTTTTCTCAACAGAAGGAAGCTTTTAGTCAAAATATGTGGTTTAAAGGAGCAGTATCCACTCTTGTTAAAACTATTTCACGGACATTCAGAGGTTTTGTTTCTAGTCTAGGAAAGTTAAATCTGAGTAGGAAGGCATTTTTCCTGTCCCGGAAATCAGCATAACTAAAACCAATGCTGAGCTAACGAGAAATGTTTCTTCCATGTGTTCCGTCTGGCAGAAACTGCAAGCCCTATCAAGGAAACACGTGATGTTTATAAATACAATATGGCTCATGTTGTCATAACCTCTCAATGACAAAAAAGAAAAAAAAGTGCAATGAAAAGCCAGCAGCCACACAGCAGGAATGATGAGATTCCTATCACTTGGAAGCTGCCTATCTGATGCGCCTCCATTACCCGCTCTTGCGTCTAAGCAAATAAAAACCGAGTAGAACTAACAGCAGCCAGGCAGGCAGGAAATCACAACCTGGTTCTGGATGACCACTGGATTCAAATGCGGTTGCCTGCCTCAGTCTCTTGGTCAGAGTGATTTCTTACGAAGTGTGGTAGAAACATCTTCTCTGCCTGTCAGAGAGGCAGGGCATCAAAGGGATAGAATTAGGGACCTCACTCCCGAGTTCCACAGAGTTCGTGTAAGCAAATAATAAAGTGAGGCCAGAAACAGATGTGACCATTACAGATGTCAGTATCAAGATCAATTATGATTGTATAATACCCTGAGGTATTCCTGGGGCCAGTAGTGAAAGTTGAAAAGGAAAGGGCTAGGCATGAGACTAGGGGTAGCCACAGGTAGGACAGGGTGGAGAGACAGGAAGGAAATCAAGTTGGGAGGGAGGCCAAAAGGCAAAACCCAAAGGCAAAGGGCTGAGGAATGTTTTACTGGATAGTACGATTTGTGGGACAGTCGCCATGTTTGCTCACTATCTTTTTTTTTTTTTTTAGGGGGCATAATTTTGGGGCCACTCTCAGCAGTGCTCAGGGAGTACTCTGGTTCAGTGTTCAGGGTTCACTCTCCAACCTTTATCCTCAGAATTTTGTACATGTGCTGGAACCAGAGGAGAAATCTAGCTCAGTTGTGGATATACACACAACTTTGTGGTAATGGAGGCAAGTCAGCAGCCATAAAACAAGTGCTCTGATGTTATGCATCGGTAGAGATTTGCAATGTCCACTCCCAAATCCTTCTTAAAGCAAAATTTGTCCTAGTGGGTTACATGCAACCCAAACAATACTGGTCTTACTTAATTTGTGATCTAGAACTAAACTTGCTTTTTCCTCAGGTGCATTTAACTCCTTGAGAAAATAAAGTCTGACAAAAATTGTTTTAATTAAAAATTTTTTGAGTTTTGGGCCACCCCTGCTAGTGCTTAGAGATCACTCCTGGCTACGACGTGCTCAGAGCTTACTCCTGGTGGTGCTCAGGAATCAGGCAGTGTCAAACTAGAGTTGGCTGTGAATAAGACAAGCTTCTTTTTCCTGATACTATCTCTCTGGCCCCTGTTTTTGTTTTTGTTTCTAAAGGGCAGCGGATGTATGCATTTCTAAGCATTACTCACTTTAATCTCCCAAATCTATTACTTTCATCTTAAACAGCAGGGTTATTAACTGTGATAAAGAGATACTGATAAGGTGGGAATTGTGTTAGGACATTCTTTTGTTTGTTTTGGGGCCACATTCAGCAATGCTCAGGGCTTACTCCTGGCTCTGCACTCAGGGATCACTTCTGGGAGTAGTCAGTGCCAGGAATAAAACTTCAGTTGGATGCATGCAAGCCCTACCTGCTGTCCTGTCTATCTAAACTCCAGATAGACATTTTTGGATCTGAATGAATGAAAAAAAAGCAAGTAGGCTGAAGTGGTGTCTGCCATTTCCATTTCTCTAGGATCTTCTCATCTATTTCTCCCAGATTGCTTTATCCTCCACCAAATCCTAAATCTTTCTCCTCCAGAAGGCTAGCTCCACAGCTTTGAATACTTTGCCTTGCAGCATAAAGTCTTGAGTTGAATCCCTGTATCATATCATGTGCCAAATATGATCCTTGTAAAACTTCCAGCAGCGATCGCTGGCTGCATCCCAGTTAGATATGTGAGGGTTCTACAGAAAGGGGTGCAACCCCTTTGGCAAGCATAAGTGTGAGTATCCCAGAGAACCCCAGAAAGCAATAAAATCAGCATGTTTGGGGACACCACCACTAAAGATGTATAAACCTTAGTAAGCATTAATTAGATGTTGAATCCCTGAGTGAGCACTGCAACTGAAAGAACGAGTTTCACTCTCCAGCCACCTCAACAACAGCTGGCACAGCAAGGCAGGCAACTAAGAGGGACTACAAAAGAATTATATTACAGATACTCCTCGTTTAATGACCTACCTCTTTAGCGACCACTCGAACTTAGGACCATCTCTTCACCTTACCTACTTTACTAACTTTATGTTCTGTAATATACTGCAGTACTGTGTGTAAATTACACAACCTATGCAAATTAAAACAAGTAGAAGTTTTTAGTTTGATCTTTCTCGTTATTTTACTTTTATTCAGAATACTTGACTTTGTACTGTACTACTGTATACAGTACATGCAGTTCCTCACTTAATGACCAAGTCGTTGAAACAGAGCTTGGTCGTTAAGCGAGAAGTATCTGTATTATTATTAATATCATTTTGTCTTTGGGATACACTGAAAATGCTTACAGATTACTCCTGAATCTACATTCAGGAATTATTTCTGGCAGTGCTCGGGCTACCATAAGGGATACTGGGGATGGAGCCCAGGACGGCAAGCAAGGTACATGTCCTACCTGCTATACTATAGTTCCAGTCCCACAAACAAATTAATTAACACATAAAAAAGTACCATCAACTAAGATGTAAGGTAGAATTAAGGAGTAAAACAAAAGCTGTAAAAGGAGATTCCATGTGTTCTCAATTCTTAATTAGGAGCATCATTTCAAACCTGAAAGACTTAAAAATGGAAATGTCAAGGAAGGGAAGTTATGAGTTGGATAGAGAGTCAGAATAACTGGGCTCCAGGCTGATGTCTGATGTTTACTGGGTGAGCAGGCTTGGGAAAGAATTTATGGCCTCATTTGTATGGTCTGTAAACATGGAGATACTAGACCTGTTTGGCAGAGTCGTGAGCTAATTTAAATGATACATAAAATATTTAACACTTTGCCTACTATATAGATACCAGAAATCTATTGTCATACATCTCCAAAAACAACAATGTAGAATAAACACTACTTATAATCTGACTATTCCATAAAGACCTTAATAGAATTCACTTAAATTATTTCAATTTTGCTCCCCGAAGAAGTCAAAGTGAAATGGATGACAAAAGAAAGATAAAAGCGGAGAAAAATTTAAAAAAGAGAGGCCAGGAACAAAGCCAACACACAAAATACATGCCACAAATGCTTGTATGCCAACTGTGGGCGGGCCACAAATTTAATTCTAAGTTTTAGAGTAGCAACACAAAGAGGGAAAATGATCACTTACTTACAAGATTCAAAACGTCCCCATGGTAAAAATAAACCAGGAGAAGCACAACTATTTCTGGTGATGAGAACAGAGAGATATTTTTACAGTGGGTTCTCGTTAATGACAGAAAGTGAATAATAGAGTGTTTGTAATGCTATCATTAGAGTACTGAATGCATCTTGTTTCAATGTGTTTACACTCACCATGGTAAGACACCATGACTGGCTCTCTGAAGGATACAAAGATGAACACGAGACAGTTTATGCCTTTAAAGAATTTACTGTCTTGTCTGATGAGATGAACAAGCATCTAAAATGATGACACTGTAACATGAGGAGAAAGTGCAACATGCCCCCAGGAGGGAAAAATAAATTATATCAGAGCATTAAAGAAATCTTCACAAGTAGATTCTTTCCTGTGACCTCAAAACAAAAGTTTTTAATTTTCTTATGGAACTTCTCAAGCACCAAAAGATAATATAAATAACTAAATAAACTCTCAGCATCCAAGCCTGTCGTTTTGTAGCTTCTTCCTCAATTTATTATATCTAGTAGCACTTTCTGGAAACATTTCACTGGAGAATTTTAGAGAGAACTCCATTAATTGTGCCATTGCCAATAAACACATTATGACATATGAATAACATCACTTATTATTTATTTATTTATTTTTTTGGTTTTTGGGTCTCACCCGGCAGTGCTCAGGGGTTACTCCTGGCTCCATGCTCAGAAATTGCTCCTGGCAGGCACAGGGGACCATATGGGGCACCAGGATTCAAACCGATGACCTTTTGCATGAAAGGCAAACGCCTTACCTCCATGCTATCTCTCGGGCCCCAACATCACTTATTATTTAAAAAAAACCCACTAAGTCATTTTTATACCCAAACAGAATGACCCCTGCTCCCTTAAAAACATCTGATTCCTGACACATGTTGAGATTTCCCAAGTCATTTAAAAGAAGTCTTTTATAGCTTGTGGCAATGAGAATCCAAACATGGTGCACACGTGTCAACTCACTGTTACAGCATTTAAGAGGTCCGAGAAATGTAACAGGGTCCTTCCTACCCTATTATGCTAGTATTTTGTTGAAATATACTGGGCCCTTGTCCTGTAGAACCTATAGGAAGAATTCTGAAAACTAGACATCAGTGAGAAAGGGTGCATTTTAGATTCAGCTCTGTTTGGGTGCTGGGGACAAATCTGTCCACTGGCCCATGCTATTCTTGGTAGAGTGGAGGAGTGGATTTTGGAAGATGATTTGGGAAATAGCTGTTAGACTAGAATGATTGAGACTGGCTCAGTGCTATTGCTCAACTGACAGTGACTCTAGCAGTTAAAGTGCTGCTAGGGATGCTGGACTTAGATTTAAAATACCTGGGATCAAATCCCAGCTCTGTACCTTCTGTATGGTCTCAAAGGAGTTTCTTAACACAAACTGTTTCCTGAGTTACAAATAGGAGGTTTTACGCAAATTTCTGCCTCGAAATATTGATTTAAGGATTAGATAAAATTATCCATGAGAGTGTTCAATGTCCAGTGGCCTTTACTGTTGTGAGAGCAATAGTGTAGGCAATCACTAAAGGGCCTTGCAGAGGGGAATGGAGATGCTTCAGTAATTGGCTGACTGTGCTGAGGTCTAGTTAAAGGCAATGAAAGGAGCACAGATGATTCATATTTTCAGTTTTTATCCCATCCTCAGAACATACTTATGTGTGCACCCTCACATAGCTACTTCATCACACATAAAGACACACAATCAAGGAAGCAGAAGGCTGCAGGGAGAAAAAGATTAGGGTGCTCTACCCTTCAACAGGATATATTAAGATACTGGAAGAATGTCAGTAGTTGAACAGGGACAGTTGAACAGGGG
>PVKC010014024.1:0-22476 GCA_004027635.1 Crocidura indochinensis
AAAAAAAAAAAAAAAAAAAGAAAAGAAAAAGAAAACAAGAAACACCAGACTGACCCAGGAATTCTGGCACTACAAGGCAGGAGCAGATAACATCCTCGTGTTTCATTGAAGCACTGCTGATTTGGTTGATAAAGAATCAGAGGTGAAAATCTCAGGTTTTTTGAACACTGAAAATAAAAGAAAGAAAGAACGAAAGAACAAAAGAAAGAATGAATGAAAGAAAGAAATATATATATATATATTTCTTTCTTTCATTCATTCATAGATACACACACACACACATATATAATCCTGTAGTGAGAATATGCTACTGCCACTTCTTAAGATTTCTTTATGAGTTTTTTTTAACTCACAGGGCTTACAATATTGATAGTTTAAGGCTACAAATATTTCCTTTACTGAAGAATTTTCTTAGACAAAATACAAAACTCCTATCTTATGTGAGGGAGGTACAAGAAACATAAGAAAGGAAGGAAGGAAAGAAAGAAATGAAAGGAAGGAAGAAAAGAAAGGAAGAAATAAAAATAGAGAGGAAAGAAAGAGAAATGAAGACAAAGAAAAAATATCTTCTATTTTATTTTTCTAAAGAATAATTTTCAAAATATGTTGCCTAAGAATTACTTCCAAGGTTGCTTTTGTTTTGTTGCTATGCTGGGAATCAAACCCTGGATTTTACACATGTGAGGTATGTGCTTTTCAGCCTTAATTAAAGATTATTTGACAATGTAGTATATCCATAGAATTTAGGGAGTTTCCCATTTTACTCTTAGAATGTTACTCTATCTTTGAAAGATTTGGAAAGGAGACAGAGATAGAAGAACTGTGAATTTATATAGTCTCATGCATATTATTTTTATAAAGACATGTTAATAAGAAGCATATGTATTGGACTGTACATTTATAAACAATTAAAACTATATTTTTCAATTGAAAAAATATGCATCTTGTTTTTGAGTGCAGTTTTTTATATATGTATATTTATTTATATAAATATATATACACATAAAATTTTATTGATTGCTTTTGTAGGAGCACTTTACTGATTATTATTTCTAAAAAGATGAAATTTTATATGCATATTTGATATGTTCACTACATTATTAATTTTTTGTTTGGGGTGCACACCTGGCAGAGCTCAGGGGTTATTCCTGGCTCTACACTTAGGTATCACTCCTGGAAGGCTCAAAAGGACCATATGGGATGCCAGAGATTAGCTAGCTGTATTCAAGGCAAGTGTCCTACCTGCTGTACTATTGCTCCAGCCCTACTATATTCATTTTGTATTGCTTATTATTGGTGAGAGTTTAACTCAGCAAATATTTACTGACTACCTACTATTGAAAATCAAGTTCCTAGACTGATTGGAAATTGAGGATATTAAGAAAATGAAATGGAGCCTCTTTTCTCTGGAGAGATTTTTGCCCTATTGAAGGACAAATAATCTTGTAAAAGACGTTTTAAGTCGAGTAAGGACTAAGTCAGAATGATGCATATATATAAATATATTACAAATATATATATTCATCATTCTGACTTATATATATATCATTCAGACTTAGTCCTTACTCGACTTAAAATGTGTGTGTATATATATATATATATATATATATATATATATATATATATATATAATCCTATAGTGAGAATATGCTACTGTATGCTACTGCCACTTCTCAAGATTCCCTTATGGGTTTTTTTTAACTCACAGGGCTTACAATATTGACAGTTTAAGGCTACAAATATTTCCTTTACTGAAGAATTTTCTTAGACAAAATACAAAACTCCTATCCTATGTGAGGGAGGTACAAGCAACTTAAATGTATCCCCCTCTGCAGATTAGAATTACTGGCAGGAGAGTCTGCTTTGAACTGCGCTTCTTAATGACATTTGAGACAACAGGATCTCAGAACTGCAGAGGGCAGATAGCTGCATTTATCCTTTAGAAACAAGGTGAACATGCTCATCATTATGAATAGCAAGTATCTTAGAAGACTCTTTCAATAGGAACTTATGGAAATTTTATACAGTATAGCTTGATGTCCTTAAAATGAGATTGATGAGCATGATACAGAAGTTTATTAAAATATACAACCAATAAAATTATATCATGAATAAATTAGTAAGAGACTAATAATAATCAACTCAATGGAAAGTTACAAATCCCTGTCTTAGTTTAGATCTTGGTTTTTTGATTCATAACCTATAACTTATTTCCTATAGTGTTATTTTCTATAGAGAGGAGTCTTGTGATATAATGGAAAATGTATATAACAATGATTTATTATTTCTAAAGAAGAGACAGTAGCCATTTACTGAGATCATTGCATACAAGTAAAAGTGTTGAATCAGCATATGAATTGATTATGTTAATTAAAAGACCAAAGAGATCAGGGATTCTTCTGTTAGAAAGAAGGTAGGAAATGCTAGGGCAGAGACCATCTCCAACTGGATTCAATAAGTCTAAAATCACACCAAATGATTATTTTTCTGTTAGTAAACTATATAATCAAATTTTGTAGTTTGAAAAAGACCACATATTGACTAGTAGGGAAAAATAAGATTATCTATATATTTTATAGTTATAAAGCACTAAAATTATACCATATCTTCTCAAAAAGGCAGATAATGATAATGCCTCCAAAGAGCAAATAGACCATAATCTCTCTCAATCCAATTTATTTTATAAGTTAAAAAATGACCATGGACAGATCAATGCATCAAGTTAACATCAGTCTATAAACATTGTTTTTCTGGGCAACATTATATTTTAATTATGTTCCTAGATAGAGTAAATTTTATGTGAAAACTAAATGTGAGTTGCCCGGGGACTAGTATCTCAGATACTGTTGGGAAGGCTCTGTCAATATCATTAGCCCCCACCACACATACACGTATTTCCCTCCAGGACAATACACTCCTCCTGAAATTATTCTGTTTGTTTCCTGATAGTTCATAGCTATTCCCTTACATGGAAAATTGTTCTTAGCCAAATGGGATTTATCTCTCTATGGAAGTAATAAAAACCTTTCCTCCTAACTGGAGCAATAAACATGCAATCAATGACTGATGGCTTGAACATGAATGCAAATCAAGCTCCAGTGCTTTCCAAGGCAACATGGTGAAGGTAGTTTCAAATGAAACAATTTTTAGTATATGCTGCCGAAGCAAGCACACAAGTGATGCAATTTTTAAGCTTATTCTCTATCCTGTCTTGCTTCTCTCACTCCTTTTCTCTTAAGTGTATTCTCTCAGTTAATTATATGCACATAATTTTTGTGATGAGCTCTGTGGCTAGAAACTGTAAGCCAAGAGAGCACCTTTGCTAATTCAAAAGAGACAGTGAACTATGAGACCAGAAATACTAAAAAAATAAAATAAAAGTCAGAAATGGACATTAATGTTTTATTTCTATAATCTATGCTCAAGATTCTGTTATTGAGAAAAAAGACTTTTCAAAGATTCAACCGACAGTTTTAGTGGTGCTTATTTTTCAGCTAATTGAAGTAAAGTTTGTTTTGTGTCATCATCTCTTAATACAAAATAATAGTTTACATAGTCCATTTCCTTTTTTAATTATAATTCACTTGTATACTTAACAACCTTCTGAGTACTCTCAGAGACTAAATTGCGAAGCTATCAGAGATTGAAGAGGAAACCAGACCATTCTGCCTTTTCAAAATTCACGCTCGGGGTTTATAAAAACTTAAAAGGAAGTGCTTAGACTCTGCCATTCTTCACCAATTACCCCAAAAAGGAAGTCATCAATTACTAAAAGAAGAAGAAATTTTTAGTTATAAACCTTCACTGGAACAGATATTCTGTACAATCCAGACCAGACAGTAAACCTGCATTATTAATTAATTTAAGCAGGTTGTCTAATAATAGTCAATTGGAAATAGTGGAGCTCAGTTCATGAGATACCATTATCACCTGAACTCTTACCTTTCTTCAAGGAACATTAATTTTTATCTTCCCAGTAAATTCTTCATTCCACTCTTCCTTTTATAAACCCCTCCATCTTTGGAATATCCTCTGCTTGCCATGTGAGGTACTACTCAGTTCATAAATAGCTTAATAAAACCAATTGGGTATTGAAATTAATTACATTAAATTTCATTTTAAAGTAGGTTGTAAATCAGTCTTTCTCATTGGTCTGAAAAGGTGAAATGGTATGCTTATTTTCACTGAAATATAAAAAAAGTGAGCTTCTGAGAAAGTGTTAAGAGTGTATTTAAGTGGAGACAAGTAGATCTAATATTAGTAGAAATTTAGACAGTGGCAAAAACTTATTTTTGCTGTCTGGTTGGTACTTTTAATCACTGTATTGTTATGATTGCTTGCCCCATCTTTATATGACACTGAGGAGAAATACAACATTATCCCTTTTTATGAAACTATGAATACCCAGATTCCTAAACTTTCCTCTAAACTGGAGGCAGGGGTATCTCAATAATGTCTATCATGATTTTAGCAGTGGTTGGAATGAGAAAACTTCCTAAATATTATTAAATATCATTAAAACTTCCTAAAATATCTTTAAGAGTCATCTATTCCTGAGTGTCTTCAGGAACGCTTGGGTAGTTAGACCCTTGCCTTTGTGTAGGCAGGGGTTAGGGGCATTTGGCTAATACACATAGAATTTGTGTCTCATTAAAAATACATTTGTGTATATTTTATCTGGAGAAAGAAGGAAATGAATAGAAAGGAAGGACAAAAATCAAACACTTTTCACAAGTCAGGGAAGTTTGACTTCTGTGTGTTTTGAGAGAAGAGTTGATCTCTTAACCTGTGCTGGCAAAGATTTAAAGTCACTTATTTTGGCAGAGAAAGTCAAAAGACCAAATGTTCATTCCTAGGGATTTGGTGGTAGTAAGTTGCTTAGCTTTTGTCAGTAAAAAGAGATAATTAAGATCCTAAACAACTACAGACTTCTTCCTATTCAGCAAGCTTCCAAAACAATGCTCTGTGTTTTAAAACTTCCACAACTCACCTGAGCATTAACACTCTCCATCTGCTTTAGTCATCAGAATGTAAAATGATTAAATGCCTTATTTTTCCAACCCTGAATTTTATTATGCCATAATTTGGTATGGTATGGTATCTGAGTAAAATACACTTATGATATGACTTATATTTTACAAGCTGGGTAAAATTTTAATCTGTGAAACTTTTTTTAAGAAACCTAGTAATAAGGACCATAGCGGTGGCACAAGCAGTAAGGCATCTGCCTTGCTTGCATTAGCCTAGGATGGACCATGGTTCAATCTCCTGGCATCCTATATGATCCCCCAAGCCAGAAATGATTTCATAGCCAAGAGTAACCCCTGAGCATCACCAGGTGTGGTCCAAAACCAAAAAAAAAAAAAAAAAAGGGAAACTAGTAATAATAAAAAAAGTAAAAGTTTACTTAGAATTTGTATTGACTGCATAGTATGCTAAGACCTAGCCACATATAGCTATGTAACTAATTAAATATTAAAACATTCAATCAATTTAAAGTTCACATGACTAATAGCAAAAACAGTACAGAAATTACTTTCTACCCAGTGTTTCCCAATAACATTCACATAGGAGTGGTGATGATGGGTCTCTGGTCATCCACGGTTTCCAGGTTCTTCAATGTTTTCAAGAATAAAAATATTGAGTAGTAATTATTTTCAGACTCAGAGTTAGGATATAGAAATTTTTATAGGAAAGTAAAAGAAGGTAAAAAAATTCCCCATGTAAGGAAGAAATTAATATAGGATTAAGGTAAAAGTTAGGAGATTTTGTGTGGGCCTCTTTTAAAGGTTCTTTGTGTTTCTTACCAATTAACACAAATATAGGGAATTCAAATTTACAGAGTGGTTGGCTGGTTTGGATCATATTTGGTCATATGCTTTAGATATTATCCATTATCTTATCTACCTTGGTGGGCAGAATTCTATGGCCTAATTAGGAATGTTTAAAATAAGAGTCAAGCCCTTGGCAGTGAGGTATATTTAGCCAATGGAGACTGATGGGACTGCTGGCAACAAGAACTGGGCCTTGTTCTTTAACATTACACTGTTATAGCTGTTAATGTAATTTTAACATTAGACTATCATACACAGAAAAATTTTCTTCAGCAATACTTCTAAGGAAGATTGTTACTGACAATAGTCTCAGATTACTTTGCTTTTAATCTAAGAATATTTATATTTCAACTGAAAAGATAATTTGTTGAACGTGAATTTTGAGTCAACAGTGTTTTATTATTTTTCGAATTCTTTGAAAATATTGAATTGCCTACGCCCAGCCTCTACTACTTCTGGGAAGAAACCCACAAAAATGTTTACTATTGTAAAAATTTACTAATTTGCTAAAACATTAAAAATATAAAAATTGATTTTCTTAAGTACTTTGTCATCTATTTCTGAATGTTTTAAGATATCATGTCTTTAGATTTCAGAAATCTAGCTATTAATTTTTGAGTTGTGGATTTTTTATGTGTCTATAATAAAATTATTATTTTTACTTAATCTGTAGGTTTATTTTTCACTAAGTTTGGGACATTTTAAATCATTTTTATAAATATATTTTAGGTTTTTTCTTTTTTTCTGGAACATAAATGGCATATGCTTAGATATTTGCTACTGTCCTGTAGATCTTAAAGTTATATTCACTTTCAGCTACTTTATCTTTGGTCCGACTGGTTAACTTCTACTACTACACCTTCAAGTTTTGCTGGTACTTTCATTATGTTGTTAAATGTTAATGTTTCTTTCATTTATTTAATTTTTTTTTGTTTTGGGGCATAACTAGTGGTGCTCAGGTTGTATCTCTCATTCTGCCTCAGTATTTACTCCTGGTGGGGCTCAAAGGATCATATTAGGTACTGAGGATCAAACTCTGGTTGGGCCATGTGCAAAGCAAGTGCTCTACTCACTTTACAAATGCTCCAGTCCCTGTTCTAAATTTCTATTTTTTTTCTTTAGGCACTTAAAAAAAAACTAAACTTTCTTTTTTTTCATTCATGTGAAGTGTATTTGATATATATTTTGTGGAGTACCTTTATGACAGATACCTTATGGCTTTATAATTTCATTACAAATATTTTTACCACTTTAACCAGATATATCTTCTATATCATATATATATACATATATCATATGTATTCCTTTCACAATTGAGTTAAATTTTTCCTGATCCTTGGCATTTTATATAATTTGGAATGAGTTCCAAATGTTTTAAGTATATTTTTAAATTGCATTTTTAGCAACAAGTCTGGCATGGATACATGTGCTGATCACTTTGACACTTTGAATATCAATTCTGTTTTAAAGCCCTTGATAGTGCAATTTTGGTTGGTCTAAAAAATATTTTTCACATAGTTCTATAGAAAACTGTGCACTTCAGTTCAAGTCTCAAAGTTATTGATGTTTTGATATTGGTAAGTTTCATGAACATAAATCATTTTTCACTGGTAGAGGGTGGCAAGCCTGTATTTTAATTACACAAGGAAAATTCCCTGGGGCTGGAGAGATATCATGAACATATGGCATTTGCCTTGCATGCTGAAGGACAGTGGTTCGAGTCCTGGCATCCTGTATGGTCCCCCAAGCCTGCCAGGAGCGATTTCTGAGCAAAAAGCCAGGAGGAAACCCTGAGCGCTGCCAGATGTGAACCAAAAATAAAAACAAAGAAAAATTTCTTTTCTAGCTTGCTACTCTTCACATTTCTCTCATATCTACTTTTATTTCATTGCTTAATGCTAACCTAGGTACATTTTAAGAATATGATGGGCTTATTCTGAATTAGATAGTGACGATAGAGAAAACATTCATCATCTGAGAATGTACTGAATAGGCATGATATGGAAGAAAATATCTATTTTCCTAGGACCAAGATATAGTCATGTTCCTAACCTAGGAATGATCTCTGGTACTATAATTCTGGCACCAAAAGCCATGTATCACATAGGAGCAGCCCCAAAGACCCTTAATTCCTGAGTATCAGTGGTGTTGTCCTGGAGACCTGTGCAGCACTGCCAGAGTGTGTAATCTCCGGTACCAAAGGGGTTCAGAAGCACCTACATCCTTGGATCCTTGCATTAACCCACAGTTGAGGTTCACTAATAATCATGGTGGGGGCTCCCAAACCTTCTAAGTACTGAGTTGGACCAACCCCACCCCAAATTTTTCTTTTTTGAGTTTAAATACTTCATCTTCTTTAAAGATAATAATTATTGAAGTAAATGACAGAAAGAATATAAGATAATGAGAAATGCAGTTTTGTAAATCTAGAGCAATCTTCTATTCATAACATATTCCTGACAGTTATCATTTTTATACACTTATTTGCTAGATACCACAATATCAGCTCAAAATTGTGGTTTCTGGAGCAGCAGGCTAAGACTTGACTTCATCAATAACCTATTTCATTTTTTGTAGTAAATTTGTAGTCATGAGAACTTTAATAAGCAAAGGTCACTGGAAAAATATGGAATCAAAATGTCACTCAAAACACTGTGAACACATATAAAAATGTGTATTTAGAAACTTTGGTTTCCTTATTGAGTTTAAATTTGTGGAAGTTAATGAAAATAGATTGTGTAGGGACTTCTAGTTATATCCCCTCACTCTAGTCAGACTGGGTGAATATGCATCTCTTGTTCTTCAAGTCTGTCAAAAAGACACTGTAGATCTCATTCTCAAATAAACCTCTAAGTAATGGATTAAAGGTAATAAGTTAGATGCTGTTTTCAAAAGAGTTCAAAGTGTGGGAGTCCAGTTCAGAACCAAGGGCAGGTCAAATAGAAGACACTTTTTCAAAGAGATGACACTAAATCTCATGACAATCATCTTAACATCAAAAGACTAAATGCAGTAGCTAAGAGATAGAGTGGCTAATGGATCAGAATGTTGAATCCAATGTTTAGCTGCCTCCAAGAAACACATTTGTATTGTCAGAGCAAACATAGACTCAAAGTCAAAGATTAGATAAAAATAATTCACACAAACAACTTTATAAAAAGGCTGAAGTGGCCATACTAATATATATATATATATTTTTAGTTTTTGGGCCACACCCAGTGACGCTCAGGGGGTTGGCCATACTAATATTAGATGACACAGACTTTAGACTTAAAAAGGCAATAAGGGACAGAGATGAATATTTCTTAAAAGTAAATGAACATGTTCACCAGGAAGAAATAACACTCATGAACATATATGCACCCAATGAGCAACCAGATATTTAAACCAATTGCTGACAAGTTTGAAGAAAGGTATCAATAGCAACACAGTAATAGTAGGAGATTTTAACACTGCCTTATCACACATTTACAGTTCAACCAGATGAAACCCAACAAGAATATACTAGCTCTGAAAAAAGAAGTGGAAGAGAAATGGCTTAGTATATATAATATATAATACATGATATATGCATTATGTAGTATTTAACAATATATGTAATATTATATATATGGCTCATATTCCACAGAAAACTGGATACAAGTTCTTCTCCAATGTACATGGGTCATCATGCAACATAGACCACAGTCTGAGTCATAAAACAAACCTCCATAAAATCAAGAAGATAGAAATTGTATGAACTACATTCTCATGTCATAATTCACTGAAATTAGAAATGCATCACAAACAGAAACAGAGAAAAAATGTTAACACCTGGAAATTCAACAGTCACTACTGAACAACATGTGGGTCAGAGACAAAATCAAAGAGAAAAATCAAAAGATTTCTGGAAACAAATAAAATGAAGACACCAACTATCAGAATTTGTGGAAAACATCAAAAGCTGTAATAAGAGTAAAATTTATAGCTTTACAAGCATTCAGCACTAAGGAAGAAGTGGCCTACATAAATCACTTAATGGCACTGCTTAAAAATTTGAAAAAAAAAAGACAACAAAATGAATGAAAAATAGGCAGACAGAAGGAAATAATAAAGCTTAGAACATAAATTAATGAAATGGAAATAGAAAAATAATCTGAAAGATCAATGAAAATAAGAGTTGGTTCTTTGAAAAATATAAACAAAATCAACGAATGATTAGCCAAACTGACAAAGAAAGGGAGAGAGAAAAAACTTAATAAACTAAAATGGAAACGAAAACAGTAGATTACTACAGAAGTTTAAAGGGTAATTAGAGATTATATTGAGAAATTTTATGCCACAAAACATGAGAACCTGGAAGAAGTATTAATTCATGGACTCCTCTAAGCTCCCAAGGCTAAATCAAGATGATCTATTAGATCTGAAAAGACCTATCACTATTGAGGAAATCAAAACAGTAATCAAAAGTCTTCCCCAAAACAAAAGCCCAGGCCCAGATGGATGCACTAGTGAATTCTTTCAAGACTTTTTTTTTATTGTGGTCAAAATGAATTACAAATCTTACACAGTGATATTTAAGGTACACAGTACAATAAATGACGGCCTTTCCACACCAGTGTTGTCCTCCCTTCATCCCTTTTCCCAAGCATATATCCCTTATCTCCCTCCTTTATCCCCCAGAATGCTAGTGTAACTAAAAGCGCATATGTTAACACTAATGTAAACTTTTTTTTTGCAGTTCCATATATTTTTACTAGTGGTTTCTTAAAGGTTTGGAGTCAAAGGATAACTGTAAAAACAATGTTAATGTGGCAATTACCGTGTGCATGGGCCCACCAAAGTATGGGGGTCATGAAAAAGAAAAACTTTGGCCTAACTACAAGGAGACCCTACCCCTGAAGTTTCCTGACATAAGTCCATTTCTAGGCTCCAGGCAAACTAGTTTGTCCAATCCCAGTCATTGTCTGTAGTTCCCATACAGTTATATTTCCACAGTCTCTGTTGTTATCTCATGTTTCTCTATTGAAGGTCCTGGAATCTGTATATCCTACATTGAAGTCAGGATGGTGTGGAGCAGCATCTAATTTCAGCTCACAATTATCTGACAATGCAGAAAGTCCTGTCCAGTATGCAGGTCGTTGTTGTTGTTTAAATCTTCTCAGTGTTAAGGGAATACTCTTTTGAGTAAGTCGATGTCAGAGCAGCAGTAGGGTCTTCCCTGGTAGAGAATTGCTTCCAGGCGATGTCATAAACAATGTTGGATGTTTCATAGATGACTTCCCTGGTTCAGGGGTGACTGGAAAATGCCCAAACCTCTGATACCTGTGCCAGGTGATCATGTCAATGTTCAGGGTTTGTAAGGTTCCATTGCACCACAAAATTAGTGTGTTCCTATCTCTATTAAATAAGAACTTATTTGTATGTATAGTATTTTCCATTTTAATGTGCCCATGCAAACAAGAAATAATGCCACCTGGCATTATCAGCACATAAGAGGGCCACAAGAACAAGTCCAACAATCCCTGTGACCTGGTTCAAACATAAGCATTAAACTGAGGGACCCTTACACCAAAATTCCTTATTGAACAGTTCACAGTGAGATTGGTGCCTATGGGGACGCTAGAACAAGCCCAATAATCCAATTGACTTGGTTTTTATATAAACGTTAAATGGAGGGACACTTCTACAAACTTCCTTATTTAACAAATAACAAAGGGAAGGAAAGATAGAGAGGGACTCTCACCAAAATACCTTATTGAACAGTTCAAAAGAGGAGAAAAGATAAAAAGTGGGGAAAATAAACAATCTAACTTAAGACAGTGGACTCAATTGTCACCATTCATGGGAACTAATCAGAAACCTAGTAATGTAGAAACCACAGTTACATAATGAAAGAAGGAAGAGGCCAAGAGTCTGCTGAGAGTAAACAAGTAGGTAAAGTGTAATGGCCTCTTCCCAGCCTGAGAGTCCATCCTCTCATCTTTATTTTGAAAATATATGGTACCCCCACACAAACTGGTCTCTTTCCAAACTGAGAGTCTATCTCCCATTTTATTTTAAATATATATGGTACACGAGTGCCCCACGGATTTTTTGAAATGGAGACCAATAAGAAAAAAAAAATACCAGTGAATGTCATGACGTAATGTCCCAACATACACCAGTGCTGCATCGACCCTCCATTCACCCCATGTGTTCCTCACTTAGTGTCGGGAGAGAAAGGGGGAAAGTCTAAGGACCACGATAGAATCCACCTGGGTCGGCAACCAGGGAAGACCTGGAGTAGGGGAGAAAATAGGGGAATGGTTGGAGGCCTGCCAAGCCTCACAGCACCCTCCAAGCTAGGTTAGTTTCCCCTAACCCCATACCTCCAGGATCAAAGCACCAGAAGCCAGCTATCTGCCCGGCCCCTCCGTCAGCTCCTCCTCCCTAGAGTAGGGAGGGGGGAAGCCTGGAGACCCCTAATGGAGTCCACCTGGAACCCATAGCAGGCCAACCGAGGTGGCACTCAGGCCAGGCCTAGAGTCCAGGGGGAACTAGGGAAACGACTGGAGACCTGCCAAGCCTCCCAGCACCCCCCAAGCTAGGGAAAATGCCTCCAGTATGAGGTGTCCCCTAACCCCATACCTGGGAAGAGCTGGCCTCCAGAATCAAAGCACCAGAAGCCAGCTATTTGCCTGGCCCCTCCCTCAGCTCCTTTTTCCTAGAGTATTGAGGTGGGGGAAGCCTGGAGAACCCTAATAGAGTCCAACTGGAACCCACAGCAAGCCAAGACTTTCAAGACTTTCAAGAGGACCTACTGCCAATCCTTTTACAGGCTGTTCCAGGAAATTAAGAAACAGAAACACTACAAAATAGTTTTTATGAGGCTAACATCACTTATACCAAAGCCAGAAAGAGATGTCACAATAAATGAAAACTACAGACCAATACTCCTGATAAAGACAAATGCAAAATCTTCAACAAAATTCTAGTAAATAGGATCCAACTCTTATCAAGAAGACCTAATATTTACCAAGTAAGATTCATCTCAGAGTTGCAAGGATAGTTTTCATATGCAAGTGAATCAACATAATACACCATATCAACAAAAACCCTCACATATGTACATAACAATAGAAGCAAAGAGAGCATTTGATATTGTCCAACATTCATTCGTGATAAAAAATCTCAACAATATGTGAATGGAAAGAAAACCTTTCTCAATATAGTCAAGGCCATTTACCTCAAGCTGATGGCAAGTATTTTACTCAATGGGAGAAAACTGAAAGCCTTTCCTCTAACTACGGCCTGCGGGCCACATATTGTATTTGTTCCCGTTTTGTTTCTTCACATCAAAATAAGATGTTGCAGTGTGTATAGGAATTTGTTAGTAATTTTTGTTTTTACTATAGTCTGGCCCTCCAATGGTCTGGGGGACAGTGAACTGGGCCCCTGTTTAAAAAGTTTGAGGACCCCTGCTCTAAAATATGGCACAAGACAAGGCTGCACCCTCTTGCCACTGATATTCAACACATGCCATTGTAATTAGGCAAGAAAAAATATTGGAGGAATCCAGATAGGAAAGGAAGAAATCAAGCTCTCATTGTTTGCAGATGACATTATACTATATTTAGAAAACCCTAAAAACCAATAAACAAAAATAAACAAAAAAGAAAACCTTAAAGATTCTACCAAAAAGCTTCTAGAAACAATAAAATCATATAAGAAATTTTCAGCTTCTAAAATACACATGCAAAAAAATCAATGGCCATCTTATATACAAATAGTGACAGTTAAGAAATAAACATTAAAAAAGCAATTCCATTCACAATAGTACAACAGAAACTCAAATACCTTGGTGTCAATTTAAGTAAAGAGATTACTTCATATAGGTACTTTATATAGGTTTCTGTATAATGAAAACTACAAAACACTGCTTCAAGTAATAAAAAGGACACAAGGAAATGGAGATATATACACTGCTCATAGAATCAGAAAATCAATATCATTAAAATGACAATACTCCCTAAAGCACTGTACAGATTTAAAGCAAACCCTCTAAGGATAACCATGACATTCTTCAAAGAAGTGAATCAAACAATTCATTTGGCACAGTAAATGCCCATGAATTGCTAAATCTATTCTTAAGAAAAAGAAGATGGGAAGCATCACTTTTTTTCAACTCTAAATTATATTCTAAAGCAATAGTCATCAAAACAGCATGCATGGTATTGGAATAAAGACAGACCTTCAGATCAATGGAATAGAATTGAGTGAGTATTCAGATGATGACCCCAAGGTATACACTCAAGTAATCTTTGATAAAGGGACAATAAACACAAAATGGATCAAGAATAGCTTCTTCAACAATTGGCTTTACGGGACAGAGAGATAGCCTGAAAGTAAGGCATCTCCCTTCCATGTGGAAGGATGATGATTTGAATAACGGTCTCCCATATGGTCCCCTATGTCTGCCAGGGGTGATTTCTGAGCATAGAGCTAGGAGTCACTATCTCCTCAGGGCTGCCGTGTGTGACCCCCAAAAAACAAAAGCGGCAACAACAACAACAAAAAAAACCAACAACAATTGGCTTTGGGATAATTTTGGCTCTGGTCAACCACACGCAGAAAAAGTGAACTCAGTTGTCTAATACCATGAACAAAGGATAAATATCAAAGGTATATAGATGAAACATAGGCAAAACATTCTATGACATTGAGGCTAAAGACTTCTTTATGGAGGAAGTCCAAGCAAGTGGAAGTGAAGATAAACAAATAATACAACATCATATTGAGAAGCTTCTGTATCACAAAAGAAACAGTGATTAGGATACAAAGGCTACCACAGAATGGGTGAAACTTTTCACCAGAACCCATGTAATAAGGTCCTAATATCTAAGATATACAAGGTACTAACAGAACTTAACAAGAAAATAATCTACCCTATCAATAAATTGGGTGAAGAAATGAACTAATATTTCCTCAAAGAAAATATGCAGATGGCCAAAAGGCACATGAAAATAAAAGTCCTACATCACTTATCATTAGAAAGATGCAAATCAAACCAACAATGAGGTATCATCTCATGCCACAGATTAGCATACATCACAAAGAACATGAATATAGAAAGGAAATCTCATTTACTGCTGGTGAAAATGCTGTCTAGTCCAGCCTTTATGGAAAACATTATAGAAATTTTTCAAAAAACTGGAAATTGAGTTACTATATGATCCAGCAATATCATTACTAGAGATATACCCTAGAAACACAAGAACAGTGCAAAAATGTCCTCTGCACCCTTATGTTCATTCTACCACTATTTGAAATATCCAGAATCTGGAAACAACTCAGGTGCCTGACAACATATGAGTGGCTAAAGAGACTGTGGTACATTTACACAATAGAATACTATGCAACTGTTAGGAAAAATGGAATCATGAAATTTGCCTATACATGAACATGGAGACTATTATGCGGGGTGAAATGAACCAGATGGAGTGGGATAGACATAGAATATTCTCACTCATCTATGGGATATAAGAAAAATAAATTACAATGTCAAGAGTGGTAGCACAGCAATAGGGTGTTTGCCTTGTGGGTGGCTACCCGGGATGGACCTGGGTTCAATCCCCAGTCAGCATCCCATATAGTCCTCCAAGCCTGCCAGGATCGATTTCTGTGTGCAGAGCCAGGAGTAACTCCTGAGTGCTGCCAGGTGTGGCCACAAACCCAAAATAAATAAATAAATAAATACATAAAAAATTACAGTGTGGTAATAATATCTAGAGACAATAGAGATGAATGCTAGGAGGATCAGCTCATGACATAAAGCTTGTCACAAAGAGCCTTGGGTGCAGTTAGAGAGCACTAAACACAATGACAACTCCCATGACAATGATAGTGAGGAAGAGAGGTAATCCGACTAGTCTGACTGTCTGAGAGAAAGGAAGGGATTCAAGGTAGGAGAGGCAAATGGAGAAGATTGATAGCTGGAAGTTTGCACTGGTGAAAGATGGTGTATATTCTACAACTGAAACCTAAGTCTGAACATTTTTGTAACCACCATGTTTAAATAAAAAATAAATTAACTAATAAATACATTTCATGCAGTACATTAAACTAGAGATTTGGAAGCAGCAACAGCAAAAAAAAAAAAGATATAATCTAGAGAGTAGTGGAGATAGTGGATTAATGAGGTGAATAGAAATTTGGGGTGATTTGGTACTTATCTTATAAAGCTTAAGTTCTTTTCTAGAGATAGTTTATTTACTTGTTTGCTCTTCTTTTGGGGGCTTCTAAATGTTTCTCAGGAGAACTGGAGACCCTGTCAGCTTTTCTCAGCTAACTAGGCTAGTGGTTTAATACAAGAGTTTGAGGAACTGTTTCTGCTTGATTCCTGCAGTGCTAGAGATTATCCTGGCCAGGCCAGCTGGAACCTCTTGTGGGGGCTTCCAAGCCTATACCTAGTGATGATTGGAGAATCATGTAGTGTTGGATATTGAACCTTGTCTTCCCCCCCCTGCTAGTCATTCACTAAATTTTGTATTATCTTTGAGACCCTATACAATTTTTGAAAGTAGACACTTAAGAGATAAAATTGATTATAGCACAAGTTACTTTCTTTAGAGCAATGCAAATACCATATCTCCTCTTAGAACTTCCCTGAAAAGCGGTTTTCCTTTTCTAATGCACAATTCAGATCAGATTTCCTTTTAAAATGCTATTGAAAAGGTTCTGTCTACCTTATACTAGAAGTGCTATAAAATTCTCAAATTTTATCTCAAGCATGCTATCTTTATTGGTAAGTTATAAGGGAAGGACCAGGTGTTACAACCAAATTAATATAAAAAAGCAGTTTAATTGAATTATTCAAAGATTAAAGATACATTCCTAGATATAAATATAATTTAGGAAAAGAATATGGTCACTCAAATGTAAAAGATATACAGGAGGACAAGAGAAAATCAATAGAATTATTTTGGTATTTATTAAGTATTAATAAGCAACTTAATGATAATTGTAAGATTTAACAAAGTAGTTCTTCTAAATGGCATAAGAAGTTAATGGGTGGTTGTTAACATGAAAACAAGATAGGAAGCTTTGTTCTTTCATTTCGCATTTCCATTATCTTGAAAAAAGAACATAAGTTCTGAACTTCTATAAAATGGAAGTAATAGCAATGCATATACTATAAAGTAAATGGAATATGTCTAGGTGTTAGCTATGACATAATTATTCAGCATTTATAAATAATAGCATAAACTTAGCAGACATGGAGGTGCAACATTTTTTTCTGCATCTAATCTCTGATTCTATGACTTATTTGGGACTCTCCACTATTTCATTATTTCTGTATTCCCACTGCTTCTCTGTGCACTCTTCTCTTCTCTGAAATTAATAAGCAAAACCCCCATAACTATACATATGTGTTTTCCTTAATCAATAATTTTTCAATTAATTAAAATACTGCATTTAAACAATGAAATACTGAAATAATTTGCCCAGTTTATTTCATTTTCATACATGTCCACTAGGGTTGCTGGTGAATTTCCCTCTCATTTAGTATGTATGACTCAATGTTCAGGTTTTTTCACAGTGTTTATTTTTGTCAATTATCTAGTCCACAGAAAGAAATCAAGTCCTTTCATAAAATGATGCATGCAGTTTTCATTTTCACGAGTCATTCTTGTGACTACTATGTTCTTTTGTTTGGGCTCTGTTTACACTGAAAATCAAATGTCCTTTGGGAAAGTTTTGAGCATGTAAACAAACAGTCTGAATATAGTGTTAAATTGATAGTATGGAAGAATCTGATGATTTCTTTTTTTTTTAATTCTGTGTAGGGAATGAAACTGGAAAGAATCATTTTACACTCATGGGAAGGATTTACTGGTTTATAAATATGATAAACCTTGCTTAATACTGGTGCTTTGAACTTACTGAGAGCCTTTCAGCAATGGATTCCGAAGCACTTCACTGGCAGTAAGCCCCAAGACCCTCGGGATGAAGACACTATTTCCATTTCATAGTTAGGGAAATCGATGCAAGGAGTGACTTGCTCAAGAACACAGAATAAGTCCCAATCAAGCTTATATATCAAGAACTCAGACCAAATATAACCTCTAGGCTACTCTTGCCTTTGCACATTTATTTTGTGAAAGGAAAACAATGATTTAAAATGTATACTCAGTTAAGCATAAGGATATATCCCTTTCCACCTGCTTTAACATGTTTTTGAAGATTTGCTTGTTTTTACACTGACAGGATTTTCAGATGATTATCTCTGAGTGTTTTTTGTTTAAAGTGTCTTGTGCAAGGGATGAGAGAGATCGGATGATCAAGGATCTTTCCACTGTTTTGTTACTAGTTCATGTTCAGTCTAGTTAGGAGTGACCCATAGGGACTGTTCAAATTCTGACATGGGTAAATACCTTGGTCATTTTATTTAATCTTAATTTTATTGAGACCATTGTGATTTACAAAGTCCTTCATAGTTGTGTTTCAGACATATAATGTATCAGGGTCAATCTCACCACCAGAGTCCACTGCCCTCCAACAATGTTTCCCAAATACAACCATACACCCCATTATTCCACAGCTTTCCAATGTAAGAGACCCATTTAAAGTTTAGATTATTAAAGTTTGGATCTCTTGATTCTATTGTTGTCCTCTTTGGTTTGTATATTTAATTCGGTCCTTTTTTTTAACACTATCAATGCAACTGAGACCACTTGGTCCCTGGCCCCCATCCTTTCATATTTAGGTTTCTCCCCTTTCACTCAGTTTGTTTTTTTTCTCCTCACTATAATCTGGGGCAAAGGGTGTTCAAGACAACTCCAATTTAGACCATTGCATTTCTTCATGCAATTATTCTAAATACCACATAAAAGTGATAGCTTTTTATATATAACCTTCTTCTTCTGACTTACTTCATTTACCATGATACCTTCAGATCCATCTATGTAGCTGCAAATTGCACTATTACATCATTCCTTATAGCTATGTAGAATTTCTTTGTATATGTGTACCAAATCTTTAGAATCCACTCATCTGTTATTGAACATCTAGGTCGATTCCAAGTCTTAGCTATTGTACTGAGTGCTGTAATGAATAGTGATGTGCATACATTCTTTCAAAGGAAAATGTTTCTGTCTTGGGCATAGATAACAAAAAGAGGGATTGCTGGGTCTTATGGCAGCACTCAAAGTACTCTTTTCCATAGGGATTGGACCAGGTAGCATTCTCACCAACAGTAGATGAGAGTTCCTTTCTCACCACATCCCTGACAACAGAGATTGTCTGTCATTAGTGTGAGATGATATCTCACTGTTGTCTTGTCTTGATCACTGTTGTCTTGTCACTAATGGTAAGTGATAATGAACATATTTGCATGTCTGTTTACCACCTGCTGGTCTTCCTCAGAGAAGTGTCTTAATTTCCTCTCCCAATTTTGTTGGTATTATTTAGGTTTGTGGTGTTAACCTTTGTGTGTACTTTGTAAATCCAAGCTATCAAAGCTTTATCTAATATGTTGAGTGCAATATTTCTCTCCCATTCAGTTAGATGTCTTCTCATTTTAAAACACATGTTTCTTTTGCTATACAGAATCTATTTAGTTTGATGTAGTCCCATTTATTCAGGTTTGATGCTTTGGCTCTTGCCATAGGCATCCTATTGGCATCGAGATCTTTTTGAGTGTAAGTTTTAGAGTGTTCTGTCTCTGTTTTCCTCCATGAACTTTATAGATTTGGTCCAATCTCACAGTCTTTAATTCACTTTAAATTGTCTTTCGTGTAAAGTGTGAGATACAAATCAATCTTTAATTTCTTATACATGCTTATCCAATTATTCCAATACTATTTGTTGAAGACACTGTCTTTATTCCATTTTAAGTTTTTTGGCTCCCTTGTCAAAGATTAACCCTTAATAGACTTAAGGGTTTGTCACTGGGTATTCTATTCTGACTCACTGGTCTAAAAGTCTGTACTGTTTTAATCATTATGATTTTGTAGTAGAGTTTAAAATTAGGATATAAAATGCCTCCCAGTTTCTTGTTTTTCAGTCTTGATTTGGCTATTCTAGGTTTTATGATTCCACACAAACTTTATAATAAATTGTTCTAAATTCTTAAAGGAATACTAGTTGAGGAGCTGGAGAAGTGGAGCTAGAGGTAAGGCATCTGACTGTCACGCGCTAGCCTAGGACCGACTGAGGTTCAGTTCCCTGGCTTCCCATTGATCCCCCCAAGCCAGGGGCGATTTCTGAGCGCATAGTCAGGAGTAACCCCTGAGCATCAAATGAGTATGGCCTCCCAAAAGAACCAAACAGACAAACAAACAGAAAGAACCTTGGTTGAATTTGGGAAGGATTGCATTGAATCTATATAGTAATTTAGGTAAGTTCATCATTTCCATTATATTGATTCTTTCAATCCTTGAATGGAATGCTCTTCCATTGAGGCCTTCAAGTTTTTTCTGAAATATTTTGAGGTTTTTGTGGTATAAGACTCTTCCTTCTCTTGTTCACTTGATTCCTAGGTACCTGATAGTTTGGGACACTATTTTAAATGGGATAGACTCTTTGATCTCTTTCTTGCCTGAGTCGTTATTTGTGTAAAGGAATGCAACTGTCTTTTGTGTATTGCTTTTGTAGCAGGCCTAGTTGCTGTATTGGTTTATTGTTTCTAGGAGCTTTTTTGTGGACTCTTTAGGGTCTTCGATGTATATAATTATGTCATATGGAAATAGAGTTTGACTTCCTCTTTTGTGATTTTGATTCCTCTGATTTCCTTCTCTTGTCAGACAGCTACTTCTAGGATTTCTTTTTTTTTATTTTTCTTTATTTAAACATTTTGATTACATATATGATTGTGATTAGGTTTCGGTCATGTAAAGAATACCCCCTTCACCAGTGCAACATTCCCACCACCAATGTCCCAAGTCTCCCTCCCTCCCACCCCACCCACACCTGTACTTCAGACAGGCTTTCCAGTTCTCTCATTCATTCACATGATTATGGTAGTTTTCTGTGTAGTTATTTCTATAACTGCACTCACCACTCTTAGTTGTGAGCTTCATGAAGAGAGCTGGAAGTTCCAGCCCTTCTCTCATTGTCTCTGATGATTGTTGCAAAAATGACTTTTATTTTCTTTAAAACTCATAGATAAGTGAGACTATTCTGGGTCTCTCTCTCTCCCTCTGACTTATTTCACTCAGCATGGTAGATACCACGTACATCCATGTATAGGAAAACTTCATGACTTCATCTCTCCTGACAGCTGCAAAATATTCCATTGTGCATATGTACCACAGTTTCTTTAGCCATATATATATATATATATATATACTTCTAGGATTTCTAATGCTATGCTGAATAAAAATGAAGACAGTGGACATCCTTGCCTAGTGTCTGACCTTAATGGAAATGCTTTCACTTTTTTACTATTAAGAATAATGTTGGTTGTGGACATTTCATAGATAGCTTTTACTATCTTGAAGAAGGTTCTTTCCAAAACTATTTTTATGAAAGGTTTCATCATGAGTGGGTGCTGGATTTTGCCAAATGCTTTCCCTGCCTCTATTGATGTGATCATGTGATTTTTTAATCTTTCCTTTTACTGATGTGGTGTATGATGTTGATTGATTTGCATATATTAAACCATTCTTGCATACCTGGGCTACCTTGCAGACCACTTTGTCAGGATGTATAATATTTTTGATGCCTTGTTGGATTCACTTTGCCAAGATTTTGTTAAGAATTTTTGCATGAATGTTCATCAGTGGAATTGATCTGTAATTTTCTTTCTAGGTACTATCTGTCAGCTTTGGGAATGAGTGTGACATTAGCTTCATAGAAGGTGTTAGGAAGGAATTCTACCTCATAAATATTTTGGAAGATTCTAAGTTTCAATGGTAGCAACTAGTCTCTGAATGTTTGATAGAACTTACCTGTAAACCCATCTGTCCTGAACTTTTATCCTTGGAAAGTTTTTTTTAATTACTGTTTCAATTTCCTTACCTGTGATTAGCCCATTTGACTTTCTACTTCCTCCTCATTTAGTTTTGGGAGATTATGTTTGTTTTTGTTTTTGTTTTTGTTTTCAGAAATCTGTCCATTTCTTCTCAGTTCTCTAGCTTAAAAGAGAATTGAGCTGTTTATACACAGATGTTTATAATAATCTCTCATGATGTCTTAGATATCTTGGCATTTTGTTGTAATCTCTCCCCTTTCATTTCTGATCTATTTGAGTATTTTCCCCTTTTTTTCCTGTAAGTTTTGCCAATAGTTTGTCTATCTTGTTTATTCTTTAAAAATAAACTAGATTCTGGTTTCATCAATTCTTTATATTGTTTTTTTGTTTGTTTGTTTGATATTGTTGATTTCTGCTCTGGTTTTTATTGGTTCTTTTCTTCTGCTTCTGTTTGGTTCCTTTCTGTTGGTTTTCCAACATGTTTAAGATGTGCCTTTTGGTTGTTGAGTTTTGTCTTTTTCTTTTTTCCTAATGTGGGTCTGTATTGCTATGAGTTTACCTCTAATTACTGCTTTTGTTATGTCCCATAGATTTTCGTAATTTGTTTCTTCATGATCATTAGTATAGAGGAATTTCTTTTTTTCTTCCTTCCTTGATTTCCTCTTTGATCTAGCTGTTGTTAAGCAGCATGTTGTTTAGTCTCCAAGT
>PVKC010014025.1:0-22504 GCA_004027635.1 Crocidura indochinensis
AGGCAAAAAAAAAAAAAAAAGAAAAACTAGACAACTTCTTATATTTAAGCACCATGATTATAAATATGTTTGTAGTTGTGCCTCAGTCAGAGAAATAACACCTCTCTTCCCAGTGCAAATTCCCATCACCAATGCCCCATTCTCCCTCTTCCCCCACTCCTGTCTATACTCAAGACAGGTATTCTACTCTCTCATTCATCAACATTGTCATGGTAGTTCTTAGTGTAGTCATTTCTCTAGCTGCATTCACCACTCTTCCGGCACTCATCTCTATTATCTCTGGGCATTATTACAATAATGCCTTTTATTTTTCTTTTCTTTTCTTTTTAACCATTTCTTCCAGAATCTCGTATTTCATGGCATAGAGTTTCTCAAAGAAGCCTCTAATTACCCTTTGGATCTCTGTATTATCTGTAGTGATCACCCCCTCTTATTTCTAATCCAGTTTATTAATTTCTCTATCTCCCTTTGTGAGTTTTGCTAGTGGTTTATCAATCTTGTTTATTTTTGCAAAGAACTGACTTTTGCTTTCATTGATCTTTCAGGTTGTTTTTGGGTTTCCACTGCATTAATTTCTGCTCTAAACTTTGTTGTTTCCTTCTTTCTGCCTTCTTATCTTGGGTTCATTTTGCTGATTATTTTCTAACTTTATAAGCTATGTCATTAAACTATTTATGTAGACCCCTTCTTTCTTCCTGATGTGTGTTTGCAACTTTGATTTTGAATCTGTGTTTGTTCTCACTATTCAGATTTGTTTTTTATAGGCAGCGTAATGTTGGACTCAGCTTTTTGATCCATTTTGCCACTTTATTTCTCTTAACTGGTGCATTTGGCCCATTGACATTGAGAGAAAATTGTCATGGGATTTAGAGCTAACTACACAACTCCTAAATAGCCTAAGGGATTCTTGCTTGAGTTTAAAGAGACAAGCTTGGGGTTAGGCAAAGTTATTTTAAGAGGGGAATAAAAGGCACTCACAATCATAAAGTAATGGATAAATTGAAATTTCTTAAAAATTAAGAACTCATATTAATTAATGAACATTACTTTGATAATTAAAAAGCCATACACTGGCAGTAGACACTCAAAATATATTTATCAAAGCATTTATTTCCAGAATATATCAAAATATTCTGAAGGTATACTTACCTGGCAGGGGAGATACCATGATGGTTTCCCCAGGGCGAGGCTCACCCATTGCACTCCGGGTGTGCTGACCCCTGCGATTTCCCCAAATGTGGGAAACTCGACTGCATAAATTGTGGTAGTGGGGGACTGCGTTCACTCTCTCCCCTGAAAAAAAAAGAAAAAAAATATTCTGAAGGTAAGTCAAGAAAACAAACAACTCAGTTTTAAAAAAGAAGCAGAATTTTTGAACAGACATTCCAAATGCTTAGAACCATTATTTATCAGGAAAAGGCAAATTAAATACAATTAAATTAATTAAATAAAATTAAATACAATCAGATACTATTATCCAGCTAACAGAATGACTAGAAGCAAACAAACTGATACCAAGGGTAAATAAAAATGTGAAACAAGTGGATCTCAGGCATTGCTATGAGAGGAAAAGTTATTAAGCCACCCTAAAAAACTTTTAAGGGCTAATTACATGTTTCTCTATGATTATGTGATTTTCATTAGCAAGAAAAATGAGTACGTGTGTCCTTCAGAAAATGCATATGAAAATGTTTTTGGCAATTCTATTTTTAAAATAGTGCCATAAGGTAAATCCAAAGTCCCTCACCAAGAAAATGGATGAATATGTCTAGGTATATTCAACAATGAAATTCCAGGTAGCATTATAAAACAATAAGCTATTTTATGAAGCATGGATAAATCACTATTATAATGAAGAAAAAGGAAAAAACAGAGTTAATGATTATATACCAATTGCTATTGGCATGAACTTTAGGGATAAAATAAATACCTATGATGACAGATATCAGAATAATAGTTACCTTGTGGAGAAGTAAAGGTGATTATTTTCTGTTGCAAAACAAGATGGAATCTTTTAAGATGCTAGAGACATCTGGAGCTGGAAAATAGTGACACTGACAGTTGATATACTGTAAAATAAAATTGAGTATATGGAATTGTGCATTTAAGAGTATATTACAATAATGATTGAGAAGTGGAAGATGGGGGGCCGAGCGGTGGCGCTGGAGATAAGGTTCCTGCGCTAACCTAGGATGGACCGCGGTCGATCCCCCGGTTCCCCAAATGGTCCCCCGGGCCTGCCAGGAGCGACTTCTAAGCGAATAGCCAGGAGTAACCCCTGAGCGTCACCGGGTGTGGCCCAAAAACCAAAACAAAAACAAAAACAAAAACGAGAAGTGGAAGATGATCGACTCTCTGTTCCCTGATCTCATTGTCAAATGGGAAAGACCATATTTAGGTTGGAAATTACTGAAGTAAATATACTCAAGAAACTTGATCTTCAAAATTTAACACATTATTAATAAACCATGTAAGGGGCCGAGGAGATAGATTAGTGGCCTAGCACATAGTTGATCTGGGTTTGAATTTCATCTCTCCATAGGGTCCCCCAATCCACTCCAAGAACCCTGAGCACTACTGGATATGACAACAAAGCTTAAATAAATGAGTAGATAAATAAGTTAGCAATGTAATTCTGAAAACTTAATGAGGTCTCAGTTTCCCATTCTGTAAAGTGGCTAAATCTTGAGATAGCTTGTGTCCTCCCCTACCACAGGTTCCTGTTTCTGCCTACTCACCCAAGGCCAATAGGGGTGTGTGTGTGTGTGTGTGTGTGTGTGTGTGTGTGTGTGTGTGTGTGTGTGTGCTCCAGTGAAGGAAACTGAACATAGGCCCTGAACAGAAAAGGAAACTTATTAGAACTCTATTCTATCCAGTGAACTCCTCTGATATATTACATACTAGACAGCCCTGCAGAGCACCCAGCTAGTAGGCTGTTCTACCACCACAAGGAACATGAATTTCTTTCAGGCCCTAACTGAATCACCTTCAGTCATGCAGAAAAATAAATGTTCTCTGTAGTGTAATACTGAGAAATGGATACACTCTGTGGGGTCACTTGTCCTGGATTTAAAACCAGCACTAACACTTTCTGTTTCTTTGACTTTAGTGTCTTAAGCCTCTGGGCCTCAATTTTCCTGTTTATAAAATAGATTATCACCATATATTTCAGAGTAAAGATTAAAGGAGATGAAATGTGTCAAAACTCTTAGTCTTGCACCTCTATTGTAACCAAGTAAGATAGAGCCATTATTCTTAGTTTAACCAGTGCCTGCATAACCCTCTTTCTATGCCCTAAGGCTCAGGTGACATCATGTATAATTATAAAATAGTTCCTTAGTTTCATAAAGAAGTCAAGGTGGAAAGAACCTGAGAAATGATCTTGTTAACAAAAAGGATTTTTAAGGTCTCTTTGGATTGCAAACAATAGATGCCAAAAAGCTAGCTTAAGCACGAAGGACAATTTATCGAAAGGATGCAGGAGTGTCTTATGCAATCACAGGAAAAACACTAAACAAGACTGCAGAATGGCAGAAATTGGGCCACCTCACTGGCAGATGGATTTGCAGCTCTTCTCCTGGGCCTTCTCCTCAATGAACTCAACTCTAATAATTCCTGCTTTCAGAACCCAACATATCATTTAACATCTAATATAGAATTGATACCTGGATAAAACAGAGCTCTGGGTGTCCCCACCAACAAATAAAAATAAAACAAAACAAAAAACTGCTCCTCTCACAATCTCTTTTAATTTAAAAAAAAAGTGCATGATTAATCATCTTGTCTCTCAGTACCTAAGCATTGTTTTCATTGACTATACTCTCCATGTCAATAAGTAGACTCTTATTGTTTTCATCTCCAAACTTCATTTCTTATCTCTCCACTAATACTTCCATTAAATCCATATGAATATTGATACGATTTCCTAACAGAATTCCTGCTTAAATACTTGCTCTCCTTTAACCCAAACTCTAATCCAGAAGCAAGGTGTTCATCCAGAGTGATCTTTAGAAATCAGAGATTTCAATAATTAAATGACTTCTATGAGTCAAAAGCCTCCAATGGCTCTGTGATTTACTGAAGAAAAAAAAATCCAAATGTATCACTGATAACCGAAGTCTACTAGGTTTTACATGATTTGATCTGTATTTTAGCTCATATATTCTTCCTCCTTTATTATTGCTTTAGACCATTCTCATCTTCTTGTTTTTCCTTAGGTAGATGTTCCCTATATTTTCTATGTGGTAGTATCCTTTTTATCACTTACCAGGGATGATTTTCTTTTTTTTTTTTTTTTTTGGTTTTTGGGTCACACCTGGCAGTGCTCAGGGGTTACTCCTGGCTCCATGCTCAGAAATTGCTCCTGGCAGCACGGGGGACCATATGGGGCACCGGGATTTGAGCTGATGACCTTTTGCATGAAAGGTAAATGCCTTACCTCCATGCTATCTTCCGGGCCGGGATGATTTTCTTAACACCCAAATATATGTTGCTGCTCTTATCATGGCTCCTTAACACTTCACCATTGTTCTGTTTGCAGTATGATCTAGGATCAGATATTTTCTTATATGTTATTATATGAATCTCTTAATAAAATATAATCCCTAAGAGGACAAGAACCTAATCAGTCTTAACACGGGCTTGTCATTGGGAGACACATCTGGACACCTTGTATATGTCTTGCAGTCATAACAGCCACCCAGAAAGAACTTTTACATTTTACAAATATAGCCTTTGAGACTCACAGTGAATAAACAGACATTCTATGTTATTGAATCTTGTCATTTTGTGTGAACAGAATGTGCTTTATCTACTCTTGTTGAAACATCATGACAGCACTGTCTTTCTAAACCGATAGTGTTAATTACATGTTGATAAATATTTTCCTTCATCTACACCTACTCTATTTCAATAAAGTGTTGAAATTCTCATTTCCTCTTACAAGAAAGAAATATGGCCTAGATTTTCACTGTAGTACAAGATGTTTCAGCTTTCCCATGCTAGTTTTTTTTAGGCTCCTTACTTTGTTTTGTTTTGGCAGTTCTCATTTTTTAATATAGCCTTGCTGTCCCCTGATTGCAAAATATTAGTACAGATAACTATCTGTTGTGTTTTATTCTGTTTTGTTTTGTTTTAATTAGGCCAGTACTAACTGGCAAACTCAAGCTTCTTCTTCTAGCTAAATAAAATAATAGAATGTTATTATTTAATAGTGAAATATGTGACTATCAGTGATAATAATTCAAATATGTCTATAGATTTTTTGAAATTTATATAGCTTTTGGCTTCCTTTTTTACTTTACTAATTCTAACTGAACTTTAGTCCAAAGAAACAAATACTATAATGCATTCTTTCAAAGAATAAAATTAGAAGATGTTGATGATTTTTATATAGCATCTACAGAGAATATGAGCAAGATAAGAAATAAGATTAGTATAATTATATTACATACTCTCAGTGATCATATACCTTGCATTCTTATTTATGAGATAGAGATAATATACTTAGATATGGGCATGGTTATTATATATTTTAAGTATAACATGCTTTTAAATAACTATGAAATGTTATGACAGCCATGTCAACATTTTGGTCAGTGTTTGCATGCTACATTTTTTCCAGTTTCTGAATTTAAACAAATATGCCTTTTTATTTGAAGTGAATTGTTTGTTAAGTATAGATGTTTCTCCTTCTACCCACTTTCATAATCTTTGTCTTCTAATTTGTTTAGATCATTTACATTTAATGCAGTGGTATCATTGGATTCATTCCCCAGCATCCAAGCACTTCTCAGGACACTCATTTCTAAATACCAGCATAATGCTGATTATATTTCAACATATGCATTGGGGGTGTGTGGAAACATAAAAATTCTATCTATTCTCTCATCCCCCCAATACTGATCTATTATCCCCCCCTTTAGCCCTCTTCAACTTCAGTTCTTAACTCATTAGGTACCGAGACTGACCGCCTGCCCCAACTAGCCACTATCCACCTCCCAAAGTGAAAAAGACACCCTTTCAATCATATTGGGTCCTGACAAGAAGTTACAACCACCATTCCCAATGACTCATTCTATCTGTCTCTTCACACACACACACACACACACACACACACACACAAACACACACACATACACACAAACACACACACACACCAAATGTGGACTCTTGCATGCTATCAGACTTAGCTCCAAAAGGACCCTCAGCTCAAGGACACTACCTGATCCCTTACTGTTGTAAACCATTTCTCAAACTCAATAAGATCATGGTGTGGGGTGAAAATGTGCCCTGGATCTCCACGCCCCTCCTCACCCAAGAACATCTCAAAAGGTTTAATTAGGATATCTATATTTTCCTTGTATTTTTAATACTTAATAGTTATACCTCTTAGGGTATTTATTTCCAAAGGTTGTGGTAGCCTTCTCCATCCTCTTTTAATATATAAATTTTTATTTTTTATTTTTGTCATATATATATATATTTAATTTCATTGGTTCTTCTTGGTACAAAATTCTAGAAGAAAAAGTCCTGCTTAGGATAAAAGTTCAATCAAAAAACAGGGCACAGAGACTGTATAGCCTGTCACTCTTTCCCCAAATGCACCAACATATAATATGGCAGCATTCCCTTTTACATAAGCATAATAAACATAAAGGGGGGGAAGTCTTATGTATATAAACAAGTTCTTATCTACTAGGGATAAGAATTCATAAATTTTACAATGCAGGGGTACCTCCCACCCTGAACATTTGTCATGGGGACTCGACTCAGATTCCATGTGATGGGATAACAACAGTCCAACCCTGAGCCTCAGATACCAACCATAGAACCGACACAGATCCCTGCAATAGCACCAGGAATCAAACACCCTTTGGGAAGTGCCTAATATCACTCTGGCACCAACTTGTGCCAAGTTGATATGACAGCTTGACAATGAGGAGACACCAACAACTTGATCTAAGAGCAGGTTGCCCGACCTCATCACCTAACTGTAAGATGAAATTAGAAGACATTCTGTCCTTAGATCTGTGAAAAAACTAAGATCACTAAATACAGAAGACTGACTTTGACAAACGCGACTAAGCAAAACTTCTGGAACTCTATCCTATGCTCAATCCTAGGATATGTGCAAAAACCAAGATCACTAATTACAGAAGAATGACTGCAACCACTGTGACTAAACAGAACTTCTGGAACCATAAAGATAGACTCTATCCTAGACTTCGTCCTATGACCTGTGCAAATAACAGGGTCTCTAATTACAGAAGACTGATTTTGACAGCCACACTAGGAGAACGTTTTCGGCATCATAAAAAGACCTTGTTGTTTGACAATGAGCATGTCCAGAGTCCGTAGTTGTTCCCATGGCACTATGCTTCAAGGGTGGAGAAACGCTGTATCTCCTAAGCCAAGGAAATTCTCTTTCTAATTTCCCCAACATTTAATGTATGGGGAAAAAAATCCTTGCCACATTAGCACATCAGCCCATCATTCTTTTTTTCTTCCTCTTGGTGTTGTTGTTTTGTTGCTGTTTTTTAGTTGTTGTGCTTTTTTGTTGTTTGTTTTGCTTTTTTCTTTTTCTTCTTTTAAATCTATATTTATAGCTTCTAGATAGGCTCCTCACAGCTTTTTTCCCCAACAGAACCACAGAACTTGAATCATCTAGTTCTGCCTCAAAAATTGAGGGGGAAAAAAGTGGATGGCATCAGGAGCAAAAAATCGCATGAACATTGAGTGTAAATAAAAATTAATCAGACCTAAACACCAAAACTAAAGTCAATGACAAGAGAATCAAGATAGCCCAATCTACAGCAAACTATACACAAAAGGAACCTGCTACATTAATAGTCCAGGGGACAAAGGTGGGAGGTATGGGATTTGTACTAGGAACAGGGGTGGAGGTAGGACAACCCTGGTTGTGAGAATTGCCTTAATTCACTGTCACTATGTACCTTAAATATAACTGTGAAAATGTGTAATTCACATTGGTCACAATAAAAATATTTTTAAAAATTTACTAAAGAGATCTCTAATGATATTATTGAAAATCATATATACTGATCATATAACACTGAAGAATCATATTTTACAATGTCACAATCCTTATTTTGGTTTCCTATATAGATAGAACGTTTACGTTCCCACACATCCCCAAGACATATGTTGAAATCTAATCAGCATTATGCTGGCATTCAGAAGCAAGTATCCTGGGAGGTGCTTGGATGCTAGCGATAAACCCATCCTTGATAGGATTAATATTCATTAAAAGAGACCCTAGTGAGCTACTTCACCCCATCTAACCTGTGAGGATAAAACTAGAACATGAACTAGGAAGTTAACTGTTAAAATACATTCCATTTTCTAGTGCAATAACAGTGGACTTTTCAATCTTCATAGCTGTGGGACATAGTTTCTGTTATTAATCAGACACTCAGTCTAAGATATTTTGTTATAAAAGCCCAAACAGACTAATAAAATTGCTCTTTTAAATTAACTTTTTAAAGAGAAGCCACCAGCTGTGTATTTACTAGCATAAGGAAGAATCTCTTGGCCTATGAGAATATTAAGATTTAGCAAAATGAAGAAAAGTATTTGAGTTAGTGTAATTCCTGACTGTGCTACATTGTAAAAACCAAGTGGAGAGAAAAAGTTAAATTCAGTAATTTAAGGCAGACTCTGGGATTAGGATGTCTGGTTTGCATGATCCTATGCTCACTGCTCCTTCTAGCACAGCAGCATAATGTTTAATTTGTTGACTGGTATCAAATTGCTGACTTGATGTTATAGTCCTATATTGAGTAGCATCTTTGACATTCACGTAGAATTAATTCAATCCACAAATAGGAATAAATGTCATCCACATTGGGGAAGCATGTGAAATATCTTACAGTATTGAAGAAAATCAACATTATGTATTATTTCATTATTTTAGTATCTTTACTCCCTTGCAGGTAGATAATTGCATTTTAGGAACCATGATATCAGTGTCAAGAATGTGGTCATTAAGCAGCAGGATGGACATTGTTGTATAACTTCCATACTTTAAGGATTCCCTTTTGGTGAGTTGGACAGTAAATAATAGTTGATTAAAGCTTTCTTCAGTCCTAATTTTCACCTTCACTTTTCTTATCTTGGTTCTCCCTTTGGGGAGGAAGTTCTCAAATCAAATCATTCTTTTTTCCTTTGTTATTCTTTTCTGGTATTGTTGGGGGTTTGCATACCTTGCAGTAGTCAGGATTTACTCTTGGTTCTATGATCAGGAATTATTGCTATCTGGGCTCAGAGTGCCATATGTGGTGCTGGGGATCAAACCTAGGTCAGAGACATCAAGACAAGTGCCCCAATCACTGTTTTCTCTCTGCCCCCTTTCTCTAGATTATTTTTTCTATATCTCTTTAAAATATTGTAGAACTTCCAAGAACTATGTGCAACTTATTTTCACAGAAAACTAGTGATTTTCACAGAAAACTAGAATTTATTCCTTATTTTAATTCCGTTTTTGCAGGAAGTCTGCCTACTGCTTTATGTGCTACACATTCTCTTTATAAATAGCATAAGTGAAAAGAATGGATTTTGCATATCAACTCATATAATAGTGTGCTATATAGTATATCAACTCATATAATACTATATTTGATGTCCACTAAGTAATTAGATTATAGTGATAAATGTAAGCTGCACTGACAGATTTAAACTTAATTTTGCCCTCAAAGAATCAGAAAAAATATTTTGTTCTGTTTGTCTGCCTATTAAAAATCTTGATACTTTTTATCTCTTTTTCTGTTCATATTACAAATTGTCTTTGTAGCTGGTTTTACTGTTGCCAGACTGTATAATATGTCATGATTGTCAACCTTTGAGCTGAATAGCTCTTGTGCACCAATGGGCAAGTAAAAAAGTGGTTGCATTAAACCTATCTGCCAGTCCAGCACTAGAAAGTTGAGCTCTTTCTTGATTGTTCCTTTTCAAAAATAACTTCACTTTTCCTGTTTCCTCTGAAATGACAAGAGGTGTCATCTTCTTATCCCTAAACCTTCTGAAGCCCATGCTGGGCCAATCAGTGTCTACAGAGGCTATTGCTCTGAAATCCTTTTCTTACACAATTGCAGTCTGCCCCACTGGGGAGCCTGCTTCAGCGAAATAGTGCCAGTTTCTACAGAGCCATGTTACTTTAGGATCAGGTCTTGGAACAAAATAAAGGCAACTTATAAGTTGTGTGAAGTCATTATCAAAAAGTCGCCTTGGAGGGTTCAAAAATAAGAAAAAAAATAAAGCATTTTCAGTGTAAGGAAAGAAAATAAAGAGAGATTTTAAAGTCCTTTTGTGTAAAGGCATCAGAATAAAATGGCAAGAGGCAGGATCTGACCTCTTCAAGGCCAGCTTTGAATTGTCTCTGTGTGACTGACTACAGTGTGTTCACCCCAGTAAAGGCAGAAACTGACAGCAGAGAAGATGTAGCTATGACAGAGTGCGTGCCCCTCATGTGTGAGTCCCTGAATTTGATGATCCACATTGAAAAACAAAACAAAACACAGCAAACCAAAAACTAGCAGTGGGAAAGAACTGGAAGAAATTGTTTATTTCAGAATGCATAAGAATTTAGTTCATTTTTAGTGAAAATATAGTTTTCTAGTTAAAGATAACCTTTATTTCTTTTATTGTGGAGGGTTTAAGTTGCTTTGATAAATTACTAGTTCTAGTCCAGGCATAATATAATTAACAATGAATCTATTTCAAAAGATAACACACAGGACAAGAGATATAGTTAATCGAGTGAGGTGATTGCTTTGCACCTAAAAGACCACTGTTCAATCCTCAGTACCAAGTAGGGTCTCCAAGCAAGGCTAGGAGTTCACTATCCCTCAGCATAAAGCAAGGATAAGTTCTGAGCACTAAACTTGACTCCTTTCCAAAAAGTTAAATAAAATGTAAAAGTAGCGTTTGTTTATACTATAGATTATTAAACCTTCAAAACATAATGAAGAAAATAAAAATTTTCCATTCTCTCCAAACTAAGCTGTAATGTTGTTGTATTGATGCATTTCATTGAGTAAAAAAAAAAAAAAGGCATGCATATTTTTTCTAATTACTGTTGGGAGTATGCTCCCAACATAACGTTTTATTGTTTTGTTTCTTCATTCAACACATAATACATTATTAAATATCATTAAAATTATTTTTAAATCAAATTTAATGATCACCTCAGAGTGTAGAAAATAAAGCATAATTCAGTCATTCTCCTATTGTGGAGCATTTGGAATATCTTCGATTTTTTTTGTCATTTTAATTAACAATAAATGTTTGTACTTGAATCTTTAGGTCTCATTATTTCCCTGAGATCAATGAATTGTTAGAAGTAAAATTATATTTTTTATGTTTCTACATATTTCATAAAATTGCTTCCCAGAAAAGAAGCAACAAAAGAAGCTCTAGACTGACTGTCTTACTTATGCTTGCCAAAATTGTATATTCACATTTAAATAAAATTGTTTATGATTCAAAATTGAAAAATGAAATATCAACATTTCCTAAATGAAACTGAATATATCCATATATATATATCCTCTTGTGCTTATTGTCTAAATCTATTTCTTATTCTGTGAATTGCCTAATCATGCTTTTAAGGTTTTGGTTAATTTCATACTCTTGTGGTTTTTATTACCATTATTCATTTATAAAAATAATCAGCCTGAAATTCAAACTTTTCTTCAAACGCTTTTGTTGTTTTATAGAATTTTCAAGGTAAAGTTGAAATTTACTGGTCTGGCACACAATGGCCCTTATGAAGTTGTCCTTGATTTATTTTGCCTTTGCTGCACTAAGATGCAAACAGTTGCACCAGCAGCTATTCAGTGCTCTTTCAGTTATCAGAATAATAGTTTTGCTCTTGTGGTTCATATCTTTTCAACATGCCTTATTTTTTTTGTCTCCCTAAATCACCATTTCCACCTGCCACCTATTTCTTTCTCATAAACACCCACTATCATTTCTGCTCTCCAAGGACTTATTTCCCAGGGAAGGAACTGTTCTTCACCGATTAATCTGAACAGTATGTCTATCTTCAAAGCTCTTACAGCTTTCTGGACAAACCTTCTGATAATCCTCTTCACACTGTATAATCTTTTCTGTTCACAGAGAGGACAGGTCTTTTGTTTCTACCTTCTCAGGTAATAATACCTAACAAATATTAAGCAATAAAATTCAAAGACACAAAAAGAAAAGTAAATGAATAAATGAGGTGTTTATTATCTATAATCTAAAAAGGATTGTATTTGTCCTGGAAATTTTGTGCCATCTTTAATTTACTTTTTTATTATTATAGTAATATTTTATTTTTATAATAAATTTTCTGACCCACAATCTAACTCTATAGAATTCTGATTTTACTGACTTATTAAACTCTTTTTTTTTGTTTTCTTTGTTTTGTTTTGTTTATTTTGGTTTTGGGGCCACACCCGGCAGTGCTCAGGGGTTACTCCTGGCTATCTGCTCAGAAATAACTCCTGGCAGGCACAGGGGACCATATGGGGCACCGGGATTCGAACCAACCACCTTTGGTCCTGGATCAGCTGCTTGCAAGGCAAACACCGCTGTACTATCTCTCCAGGCCCCTTATTAAACTCTCTTAATAGAGATGTAATCTTCCTGACATAGTAAGATTGTATTATAAATCTAGTGCCTATACTAACACATTATTTTAAAAGGTACTTTATCTTCTAATTATATTTAAAATTATGTGAAGGGGCTGAAGAGATAGCTTGGAGGTAAGGCATTTGCCTCTCATGCAGAAGGTCGGTGATTCAAATCCCGGCATCCCATATGGTCCCCTGAGCCAGCCAGGAGCGATTTCTGAGCATAGAGCCAGGAGGAAATCCTGAGAGCACTGCTGTGTGTGACCTACCCAAAAACCAAAATAAATAAATAAATAAATAAATAAAATTATGTTAAAAGGTAACTCTTTAGCATATGTTTTACTATATATCACATTCATTTAATACAGAGCACAAAAAGTAGAAACTATAAGTTTATATAATTATCATAATATTTGTTTACTGAGTTTAATTATAAGGAAAGTCTGGTGAGATACTAAGAGGATAGAGAATAAAGTAGCATTATAGATAGACTAATAAAAGATCTAAAGCTTACTTGTTGAGTAATATAAATTCAGAAGAAAGAAACTTATCTGTTGTCTGTCTTTTTGGAATACTATACCAAAATAGCATAAATTAGATGGTTCATGAGCAAATCTCTTATGGTTCTATAGGTTAAGAAGTCCAAGACCAAAATTTGATAACAGAAAGAAAAGTACATTTTTTATATTTAGCCATATTTTCTTTGTAACCTCACATAATACAAAACTAGGAAGTTCTCTGACAACTGTTTCATTAGACACTATGGTCATTAATGAAAGTTTTACATCAATCCCAATGCTCCTATCCTAATAACACACATGCATTTGATTTCAACATCAACTTTTTAGTGTAAAAATGTCTCTGATTATAGTCATATTTTATCTAAGAATATTTCTGTCGCCGAAGAGATTACATGAAGGTAAGGTGTTTGTCTTGCATGCAGAACAGTGGTTCGAATCCCGGCATCCCACATGGTCCCCCATGCCTGCCAGGAGTGATTTCTGAGCCTAGAACCAGGAGTAACCCCTGAGCGCTACCAGGTGTGACGGAAAAACAAACAAACAAAAACAAAACAAAGACAAATGAACAAACAAAAAAGAATATTTCTGTATCATTTTAGCAAATCATTTAAGATTCAGTTGAATTAGAGGCTAAAATAAACAATAATAATTATTTAAAAGGGAAATTGACTCTTGCTCTTAACTTAGGACAAAACTAAACAAAATAAGCAATGCCAACAGCAGCAACAACAACACAACATGATAACTTTAGAGGAGTTTTTTAAAAAATAAACAAAAGGCCTCATAAATATACCAATTATAAGTCTTATTTCATCTTTTGATCCCTTCTATACCCTCTTCTACCCATTTCTAGACCTTGAAAAGCTGCCTTTCACTTTCCCATTTAGACTCATGAAAGTAGCCTCAGCATGTCTATTAGTAACTGTACACAAGTATTAATTATTCTTACTCTTCTGTATATCATTTTTGCATAAGAAATTGTGAGAAATATTTTCTCTGTGGGACTGTGCACAAAAGACTGTGAGAAAATAGTATAATTATATATTAGTATATACACTAATATATATAATAGTATATTATAGTAGTACAAAGGTATATATAGTACATAGTAATAAAGTAGTATAACACCAATTTAATAATTCCAATATCCACAAGTTTTAATAAGGAGTCTAAATTTTACCCAGAAACTTTGCTATTTTCTGAGTATTAGTTCTTAGACCTATTGCCATAGTCTTGCTACTATATTTCCACTTACACTGACTGGGTAAAATATATTTTTTCAGGTTTATATTTTTATATTATTAGTCATATATATTTCAGCAGTGCCAGTTAATTTGACAGTATCATTTTAAAACTGCCTTAATGACTCACGTCTCTCTAGGTTTTTCCTGGAATTGTGAGATGGATGTATTTCCTTTCTTATTATTTGAGACACAATGATTTGCTGAAAATTTAAATTGATCTGAAACAATAATTCAGATAAAATTTAAGTGTGACTGTGACAATTAAGGGGAAGATAAATAGTGAAAAATTAATGTTCAAATTTTGCAGAGATGAACAATAGAGTGATGAATAAGAGAAAATGAGATGAACTTGATACTGAACAAAATAAACCAAGACTAGGAAAGGTTCTTCCTGTAAGCTTCATCCCAACTAGTTTTTGTAGTTTTGTTTTTCTCATCATTCAGTATCTCAACACTGACATAGAATGCCTATTTCAAAAATATCATGATTGTTAATTCCATCTACAAAATTAGAATATCTTTCTTTCATTCATTTGTAATTTTAAATTTTCCTCATATTCCAAGAGGACATAAAATCATACTTTTTGGTATAGGATTTTTTTTTAAGATTTATGGTGATGGGGCCAGCACGGTGGTGCTAGAGGTAAGGTGTCTGTCTTGCCAGCGCTAGCCTAGGATGGACTGCGGTTCGATCCACCGCTGTCCTATATGGTTCCCCAAGCCAGGAGCAACTTCTGAGCGCATAACCAGGAGTAACCCTGAGCGTCAATGGGTGTGGCCCAAAATCCAAACAAAAACAAGATTTATGGTGATGGCAGGAATGTTTTGTAACATTATTTAATAATTTAACATTTATTAATAATATAAGTAATCATATATGGAACATTTGCTTTGTTGTAGATCTCGGGATTTATTTACTTATTTCTTTTTTGTTGTTAATAATTTTTGTTAATTTTTTTTTTTTTTGGTTTTTGGGTCACACCCGGCAGTGCTCAGGGGTTACTCCTGGCTCCATGCTCAGAAATTGCTCCTGGCAGGCACGGGGGACCATATGGGGCACTGGGATTCGAACCAATGACCTTTTGCATGAAAGGCAAATGCCTTACCTCCATGCTATCTCCCGGGCCCCAATTTTATTTTTTGATATCTTTATTTAAACACCTTGGTTATAAATATGATTGTAGTTGAGTTTCAGTCATGTAAAGAACACCCCCTTCACCAGTGCAAATTCCCATCACCAATGTCCCAAATCTCTCTCCTCCCAACCATACCCACACCTATACTCGAGACAGGCTTTCTACTTCCCTCATTCATTTACATTTTTATAATAGTTCTCTGTGTAGTTATTTCTCTATCTGCACTCATCACTCTTTGTGGTGAGCTTCATGTCAGGAGCTGGACCTTCCAGCCCTCCTCTCTTTTGTCTCTGAGAATTATTGCAAAAGTGTTTTTTTATAAGCACTATAAAGAGAGACCTAAAAATATGGTTTCTTTTGTAATATGATGTGTATGTTTTAGACATAACAGGTCCTAAATAATTGGCAGCTCATACTCAGTAGTTTTGTTAAGTGCTATCCAAGTATCCTGGCAGCAAACCTTGCAATGCTTCATATGTGGCTTCCTCTCTGATCATAAGTGACTGATTTCTGTTTCTTCTGTTTTCTAGCAGAGAAGGAAAAGCATTAAGTAAAAGACACCAAGTTTTTTAATGAGGTTGAGGAGATGAATGCATTTCTTAGATTTTTTTTATTTCTAAACATGACCCAAACTTAGTCATATGCTATACTTACTATAAAGGAAAAGAGGAAATGCAATATTTAAATACCACTCATACCCTGGTCATATAGCATCATATTCATTTAATCTGCTTCTAATCTTGCTAGGTTACAGGGAATATAGAAGGAGAATAAATTCAATTAATACCTTCATATTCCACCACTTATTCCCTGTTTGAATTCCTGATGAGGAAGTGTTTCTCAGCAACAATAAAACTTCAAAAATCATCACTATATTTGTTTATTTCTCTTAACTTACTAATTATTTCAATTGATTGGTTTTATTATTGTATCTTCATATATCTTTTATAAGATATGCGGGTTCTGGGCCCGGAGAGATTGCACAGAGGCTTTTGCCTTGCAAGCAGCCGATCCAGAACCTAAGGTGGTTGGTTTGAATCCCGGTGCCCTCCCACCCCCACCCCCACCCCCGGGCCTGCCAGGTGTGATTTCTGAGCAGATAGCCAGGAATAACCCCTGAGCACTGCCAGGAGTGGCCCAAAAACAAAAAAAACAACAACAACAAAAGATATGCGTATTCTACCTGCCACAGCTCCTTATAACTGAACTTGAGCAGAGAAAAGAACACCAAGGAGCAGACTTGACTATATATTTATTGGTTGTAAGAAACTCTCAAAAGCATTTTTATCTTACAAACAAGAGTTAGACTTCACTATCCTGTTTCTTATGAAACAGGAGCAGTTTAGTGAACAGGAAGAGAAAAATCATTATATTCTCAAGTTGGATTGTACTTTAATATTTGAAGACCATTTTCAAATTGAATGTCTTTTTTGATTATTGTATTAATTTGGTGGAAGAAGGGGGAATGGATATGAATTACATAGTTAAATTTAAACTTAATAATTGCAGTTTGTTTTCAGAAGTCTCAAGTATTCCTGGAGTTTCCCATCAAGGAAAAAAAATAAAGACCACTAAACTAGGTCCCATTTCACAATTTAGCCTTATAATTTGACTGGATCTAAATTTATGATAGTGAAAGTCTCTATGTATCCGAAGGATCATGAATATTTTACTTCTGTGAATTTCCATCAGAAAAGTTAAGTAAAAAGGGAATTCATTGTGGAAATCATACCTCTGATCCTGAAATCACAGGTTGAGTAATTCTTTCAGCTTTATTTAATGTAGAAGATATGTGTGTGTTGGAGGATGAGGAAGAAAAGTTTATATACAAAGTATGTGTTTTTCTGAGAACACAATAATGTCTGCATAACTAAACAGAAATTGAAGGGTGATTTATCCTTCTTGAAGAGTTAAATGAAAACCTATTTGTGTCTTGATTTCTATAAAGTGAGAGAAACTTGATGTAGCTAATAGTAAAGCCATTCTTCCAGTAATTTAGAAGCCTTGATGCTGAGTACATTTTCATCTGTTACCCTCCATTTAAAAGAAAGGGTTTTCTATTTCTTTTTTTGTTTTGTTTTGTTTTTGTTTTTGGTCTACAGAAAGGACCTCCTTTAATTCCCTCTATAACTTCAAAGACTCTACCAACTATCTCTTAGAGACCATAAGGAAGAGTTTGGTGTTCATCCACAGTAAAATATTATCCTAAAGTACCTTCCTAAATATTTGGGAGTATCTATACTTCATCACTCCCACAAAGAAACTCTTGGGATGCTTTCTAGATTTCCAGGAGTCCAATATGTTTTTAGTTTTCTCAAAAATTATGCTAGTTCTGATGTCCCAGTCTGGAGGCTCTATCTTGGTTTTAGTAATATAGCATTTTATAAATTCTACTTCTCCTTTCAATTATATATATACTTCAATTATATATAATATTTCAATTATATATACATATTCTTCTGTATATCCTTGGAAAGTCTACTATTATGTAAAGATACTAAATACATAGAGAAACTTATCCTTATTTTACCAGCAGCAAGAAGAGATTCTTGGAATATCATATTTGTTTACAATTTTACTGTTTGTTAATAACATTCCATTTAGCAGGATCTTCACATATTCACTTTAATTCCCACAAGAATCAAGCAAGAAATTAATTTACCTCATTTTACACATTGCAAAAAATTCAAATAGTATTGCTAGGGTCAAAAGTTTGTTTATGTGATAGCCTAAAACTGAGAAAGCAAGAGTTCAAATATGTCTACCTTCAGTACTACCTCTAGAAAGATATTTTTAATATTTTTATTTTAAATAATTTATTTTAGGGTGTGAAACCACAACTAGCAGTGCTCAGTATTTACTCCCAGCTCTCTGCTCAGGGTTCATGGCTACTGATATTTAGAGGATATAAGCTACATGGATAAGCTGCATATAAGTAGATTGCCTACCCCTGTGCTATATTTCTCCTGGAAGAAGTTTTTAATACTCAGATTTAGGATGTCATTATCTTTGAGTAGATAGAAAAATTTTTACCGAAATAAATATTATTTGCCATTTACTAACATCTTTTTTCTCTAATCTGACCCTCAATTTGTCTTCCTCAGAAGCATCTGGAATGATTAGAATTAGAACATGTCAAATAGAATCTGTTAATTGTTAGTAGCTTTTCCATATGATTCTTTTATTGCCAGAAAAGTTTACTAGAAGCAAACCAAGTAAGTATTTTTTAAGTCTGATCTTGGATCACTAGCAACAAATGACTTAAAATGTAAAATGCAGATTCTCATGGTCCAGAGAGGTCAGTAAGGTACTTGCCAGGTTCCATTGTATATGGTTCCTCAAGCTCTTCCAGGAGTAATCCCTGAGAACAGAATCTGTGTAAACTCTGAGCACAGCAGGTGTGACCATCAACCTCCTCAATAATGAGTGTATATACATGTATGTATATATATATATATATATGCTGAAGAAAACATGGCAAGCATATATTGATCAATGAATGGATACCAGAATACAGAGTATAGTCAAATTCTGTGAGGCAAAGAATCTGATTTCAGTGTGGATAGATAAGAGAAAAATCAATGTATCTTATCTCATGCATCAGTAAACTTATGGAGAATGAATGTGTTGGAATGCCTCCTAAAAGACCAGCATTTAGTACTTTTCTCAGTCCCTAGAATTTACAAGGATGGCAGTGGCTTATCTTTTTTTTTTTTTTAAGTAAACTGCAGTAAAAATATTCCATTAGCTATTCAGAGCCTGGAGCAGGTAGCTAATACTGAAGAAGTGTAGGCTGTGGACTCATATGAGCACCGGTTTTCTCTACCTGGATGACTCACAGCTGCATCCTGCGTCTTAACCCTGCGTCATTCATGACTCAGGCTCCTCCCCCATCAAAAATGAAATTACTCTATATACCCTAGAGCTTTAGGGCTATTCAGGAATAGTCAAAATGCTAATCTCAGTGTTTTCTTTACCAAATGTCTGCTGAAAAAGAAAAAGTTCTAATTTATCAATTCTGACTTAATATATTTTACAAAAATCGATTCTTTTTCTTTCCTTTACAATGTTTGAAGACTACACTTACAAATCACTCTTTTCTGAGCAGTTATAATATATTCTCTACATCTTGATCAGTAGAAAATTATTTTGGTTTTCTTTATTTGTTTTCATTTGGTGATCAAAACCAATGGTGCTTAGGCCTTACTCCTAGCTATTTGCTCAGGGATCACTTCTGACAATGTTTAAGGGATGGTACGTAGTACCAGGGATTAGATTTGTCAGTGCATGCAAGCCAAGGACCCAAGGTCCTACAATGCTTTCCAACCTAAGGAAACTTCAGAATGTTCTGGATCAAAGCATTTTTCACTATAAGAGTTCCAGTGTAAGGGCCAGAGAGATAGCATGGAGGTAAGGCATTTGCCTTGCATGCAGAAGGATGGTGGTTCGAATCCTGGCATCTCATATGGTCCCGGAGCCTGCCAGGAGCGATTTCTGAGCATAGAGCCAGGAGTAACCCCCAAGTGATGTTGGGTGTGACCCCCCCAATAAAAACAAAATCAAGAAGAGTTCCAGTATAGGAGTTCCATTCAGCCAAGACTCACTATCCTTACTTCATCAGGCCCTTAACTAAAATTTCCAACATTTATTATAAATAAATAATACATAACTTTTTACAGCTTAGAATTTTTACAATGCTAGTCCTAAATAATTCAATCCCACTTATTTTCATCACATCAGAGTAATAGCACAAGCAAGTAGTGTATTTGCCTTGGACTGACCCAGGTTCGATCCTCAGCAAACCATATAGTCCCCTGAACCTTCTAGCAGCAATTTTTGAACACAGATTGACCCTTTGAGTAACTCCTCAATACTGCCAGGTTTGTTCCAAAAAAAAATAAATAAATAAATAAATAAATAAGTAACATCTGGGGTTGGAGAGATAGCACAGAAGGTAAAACACTTGCATTGTGCGTGGTTATCCTGGGCTCAATTCCAAACAACAGGTGTGGTTCCTGAGTGCAGGGACAGAAGTAACCAATAGCATCACCAGGTTGTGGCCCCCAAAAAAGGCAAAAATCAAATTCATCCCCACATTTTTCAAAGTTATCTGACCCTCTTTATTGTGACTGGCTGACAACAGGGCTTGGTGTCTTAAGTCTTTAAAATGATATGTAGAGCATAAAAGAAACCTGGTAGACAACAGGTCTTGAATCGCTTATGTTCCATTTTTTCACTATAATAATTCTGCCATCAGAAAGGTGAACTTTTATTTAGTATAAAAAATCAACATTATTGTGTAATATATTTAATTATCATATTAAATAATTAGAAATATTTTAGAACATTACCAGAAGAAAAAAGGAATCTATTATTTAAAATAAATGGGTTAAATGAATAAACAAGTTGTCAAATTATACCAAATTTCATTATGAGCAACCCACTGTCAAGATAGGTGAGTCCTGAAGATAAAGAAGCAAATTGATCTGGTCTTAGAACACAAGATGCATCTTGAGAAGAGAATTCAAAGTAAGTATAGGTTTCCCATTCCTGTCCCTGACTTCTGTAGTTTCCTCTAATCTGTAGCTGAGAATAATTACATAGATAAGTCTACACTCCTTGTCTAAATTATCAAAACAACCTTTATATTAGTGGAGTAAAAAATAAGCCCCCTTTTAAGCCCCCTTTTAAGGCTTTATGCCTCCTGTGTGATTCCCTAGAATTTTTTGGATATCCCCCATGATCACATCACTGAAGGTCTCTTGTTGTCTCTGGTTAAGCAGTGCCAAAATAAAAAAATTACTAACCATTTTCAGCACCTCCCTCCTGTAGACTTTAAACTTCTTATGCATAAAATTGGGACTTAAATTAGATAACTACAAAAAATTTATTTTTACAAAAGCATTTTTTTTTGGTTTTTGGGCCACACCCCATGATGCTCAGGGGTTACTCCTGGCTATGCGCTCAGAAGTTGCTCCTGGCTTGGGGGATTATATGGGAAACCCGGGGATCGAACCAAGGTCCGTCCTAGGCTAGCGCAGGCAAGGCAGGCACCTTACCTCCAGTGCTATCGCCCGGCCCCCACAAAAGCATTTTTGAGGTTTTATTTTACATATGAAATATTTAGTAAAAGGTCAGACTTGAGCATCCGAATGTGGCCTTAGGGAAATAGTGTGATGTTTGATTTGCAATAAAGGTCAACAAAAGCCTTAAAGCTATGCTCTCCTAAATTGATCTGTAGTATTTTGCCCATTAATAATTCCCCCATAAACTTATGACACCACCATTACATATAAAGATGGATAGATTCTCCAATGCTAGCTATATATCTCAGTGGTCCTCAGAACAGACCTTGGCTTTATGGTATAATTTGGAAAGTATACAGAAACATTGTAGTAGATGAAGATGGAGGAGAGGAGAGAACTAGTCTACTCAGGAATCTATAGATTTAAAAAGCATAATTTACTCTTAAGATTGTGTGACTTGGTTTTAGTTACTAGTAACCACCAGTAGTAACCTAGAAGCCTTAGGTATATGTTGGCTATCTCAATGGATAAGAATATTAAGACCACTAGGAGAAATGTGAATTATTTGCTCTATAATAAACACTTTCAAATTGAAAGTTATTTGATTAAAACATCTTAATTGGGCAATTCTGCTAAACCCTGGGAAAATAGTAATGAATGAGAGAGAATGGCATCTAGCCCCATAGAGCATCTAGTATGTTTTGTACTCAGTGAAAGCTATTATAAAAGATAATTATAGGATATAAATTATATGTATAGTGACTAATGTATAGGGTTGGAGAAAATACTGCTACTTATTAACTCTGTGACCATGGTCAAATTAGATGCTTGAAAGGGCAATAATATTTCTCTGATGGACCTATTGATAAAACATGAAATAAAATGTCTTGTCATATCAGGTGTTTAACTTGCTTCTTTTTTTTTTTTTTTTGGTTTTTGGGT
>PVKC010014026.1:0-22505 GCA_004027635.1 Crocidura indochinensis
AAGAATACATAACTTAATGGATAAACAACAGATCAGGAATTTTACAGACTCAAAAACAACTCCAAAAGAACTAAAAATTCTATCTTAAGGCAAGACAGGAACCAAAACCCATGCAATTTCTTAAAAAATAAGGCACAAAATTCTATAATTGTCATCTCTCAACCTGAGTGTAATATACGGACCTGTTAAAAGACAGAGAGTGTCAAAATGGATCAGAAAATTAAATCCAACATTTTCTGCCTGCTGGAAACACATTTGACTATTCAGAGTAAACACAGACTCAACACAAAGGTTGGAGGACAATCCCTCAAGCAAATAATTCCCTTTAAAAGACTGTGCTAACTAGTCTTTTAAAGGCTACACTAATATCAGAGGACTCACAATTTAGGCTCAAAAGTTTAAAATAAATAAAGAGGGTTATAGATTAATAATTAAGGGATATGCACATCAGAAAGAAATTACAGTCCCAAATATATATGAACCCAGCAAAATACTTAAAACAATTTAATGAACTTGAAGAAAGACCTCAATATCAACAGAATAAGTGGGAGAATTTATTACCACTTTGTCACTTCTTGATGAATCAACCAGGCTAAAACTTAACAAAGATACACTGTCTTTGAAGGAAGAAATGGAAGAGAGTTTCTCAGTGTGTGTGTGTGTGTGTGTGTGTGTGTGTGTGTGTGTGTGTGTGTATACATATACATATATATGGCTTTGAACCCCACAAAGCTGAAATTAAATAATTCTCCAATGCACTTGGACATTCTTCAAGGTAGATTACATGCTGGACCACAAATTATACCTTAATAAAATCAAGAAGATAGAAATTATATCAAATATCTTCCTAGATATGATACACTGAAAGTAGAAGAGAATTAAAACAGAAGCAGACAAAAAATTTTAACACCTAGAAATTAAACAGCTAAATATTGAACAACCATTGGGTCAGAGATAATATTAAGGAGGAAATCAAAAGATTCCTGGAAGCAAATGAGAATGAAGACGGAATTATCAGAAGCAGTATTAGACAAATAATTTATAGCTTTGCAAACTCTATATATGTCCACTAAGAAACTCTTCCATTTACTCCATTAAAGTCAGTATATCTTTGTTATGTTTTAGCTTGATTGTTCCATCAAGAAGTGACAGAGTGGTGTTGAAGTCTCCCACTATTATTATATTGCTATTGAGGTCTTAATTCAAGTCCAAGAAAGGAAAAGATATACATAAAAATTTACTAACACAGTTTTAGAAATTGGAAAATTACCAGTAAAATGAGTGAAAAATAGGCAGACGAAGGAAATAATAAAATTTAGAGCACAAATGGATGAATTGGAAACTCGAGAAACAATCAAAACTTTAAGTGAAAAAATAAAGCAATATTTGAAAACATAAGATAGGGGCATTCTCTTTCACAACTTCAAACTGTACTGCATATATTAGTAATTAAAATGACATGGTTGTAGACTAAATTAGTCTCTTGATTCAATAGAAAAGAATTGAACATACTCAGACATATCACCAGGTATATGATAAATTAATTTTTGATTAAGGGACCAAAAATGTAACTTCTTCAACCAGTGGTTATGGAAAACCTAGTTAGCTATGTGCATAGTATTCAAATATCTTAATTATTGATTGGTTATCATCTCAAGTTAAAGGATCATCTTTTTCAATATTGATTTTTTCCTTTTGGTGTGTTTCTTTCAGTCACAGCTGGCTATGTTCCATTAGGGTTTACTCAAGGGTTTTATATTTAGGGATCACTCCTAGCAGTGCTCAGAACTTGTGCAAGGCAAGTGCTTTAGATCTGTATCATCTATCTAGCCTCTAGAATATTCTATTTTATACTTACTAAGATGATTGCATTCTTTGATTAAAAATATTAATTTAAACAAAGAAAAAACAGACAAAAAGCAAACAAAAAACTCTGACAGTAATAGCTTTGTAATGATTTACCATTGAGTTAATTCAAGGTACCATTAGGTGCACAATAAATATTTGTAAAAAAATTAATTATCAGCCATGAGACAGAATCACAACATACTGATACTAAAACATAATAAAATAATCACATTATTTTATACTCCCCTCTCAAAATTAATTGTTTATTTGGGGGTGGCAGAACTCCAAACATGAATGAAGACATACATTTGTTTTCCCTTGTCCCATTTTAATGTAAGTATGTGACATAATATGAAAAATGCCTTAAAAGTTGTAGTCTTAATAGTCAGTCAAAATGAGGAATTAATGAGCCAACTGTTACAAAGATTGAAAGGGTTTGAATAAATATCTAGATGATTTGTATTCATTCATAATAAGAAATTATGCCAATTTGCTTTCACACTGGAGAACCATAAGAGTAGTGAATGTAAATTAATCTTCTCTTCATCTATAGAGCTGGATGCTTTAATTTAAAATATTCATCGAACATGTGTGTAATTACTGTTGCAAACCCAAAAGTATTTCAGGAAACATAGCAACTTATTAATTGCCAGGGGTTTTGCCAGTCTCTCTAAATATAGGTCATAACTAAAATGCAATCACTTAGTTTCACTGGAATTTCTGCTTAAGTGTGAATCAGTTTTAAGCACACATTGAGAGGTATTTCTATAAGAGCTGGAGATATTTGTCTTCATTTTTGAACTACTCCTTTTAATTTACTCTTAAGTGTTATATTTTTCTATTATTGTTAAATGGAAAGACATTATTAGATGAAAAATCTTAGTGTCCCATGATTTAGCTTAGACTCATTTTATTTATACCCATTTTTCAGGTACTTTTCTATTAAGGTCTTTTCCTGTAAAAGTTAATGAACATCTCTTATCCTAATTCACATTGATTATTTAAAATGTTTAAGTTCTTAGATTACTAGAATGATATGTTTAAAGTTATTTGAAATTAGCAGAAGAAAAATTAAGTGTTTAAAATTTGAATTTCTTGGATTTGAAGTGAAAAGATGGTAGAGATATTTTGTCACTTGCCTTACCTGTGATAGATGACTCCAGTTAAAACTCTGATTATATATAACATCCTAAGTACCACCAGCAGCACCACTAAGAGTGTTTTGTGGGCAGAGAAAATTACATTTAAGAAATAAGTTAAATGAGAAAAATAGAATTGTAAAGATAAATTTGAAAATAAAAAACTTTCATAAAACCATCCTTTCCTTTCTTTTTTGGCCCCTTTTCACAATGTGTCTCCTTATTCTTATCTCAAAATGACATTTGATGAAGAATTCATGGATAATCTTTAAAACAGACTTTTCACTGCATGAGTGGATTCCCTTGAAGAAGAAATAAAGTCATATCATCTTTAGTTACTAATTGTCTGTTCCATTTGAAGACATGGGTTAAAATGATGTTCAGACCAACCTTGAGGCTACTTAATGTCTCAGTCTAATTTCACCTCCAATAATTCTTTATCATCCATACACTCAGTAGTTAAGGAAGCAGACATGATAAATATACAATTGGAGACTAACTGAGAATTAGATAAATTATTATGTCCTTGTGTGAGGGCAATCAGATGGAATAGAAGAACTAATCATCTAGAAAAAGGCAAGCAAATAAGCTGTTAAAATGTTGAATGAAGGAAAACCAAAGAATCTCAAAATTTACTTTTTCCTTATCTCAGTTTGTAGAAATTTTGCCCTTTCTGTTTGGATCTTATGGAGAAGTTACAGAGAACTCCCAGTCATGCATGCATATAATTTCCTTACCAGATGATACAACTCAGTTAAAAATAACTCCCCCCCAACACTTTGTCCCAGAAACTTTCAGAAGGATTTTAAAATTAATGTTCAGTTTACAAGCCCATGCAAAGAGAGATTCTTTGATCCTTTATGTACCAAACTCTGAAAACATCAAACTTTGCTTTTTTAACAGAGTAAGAATATCAGGTCCAGATAACCACATCCAAAAATACAGTAATTAGAAGTAACTTTTACTAAATTTTACTATAGCAAACTCTTCAAAGAATTAATATAAATACAAGTATGAAAGTCAAACCTGAAACAAAAATAAATTCAAAGTAAAAGCCTTAATTTTCACTAGTGAACTTAAGGAGAGAATAAAATCCTATCTTTCAGTTGGTATACTAACAAAATATTTTAATTATAAATTTTTCTTTGTCTTACAAAAATGTATAAAAGTCTTAAAAATCTGAACATTCCTATTTGAACATCATTTTTAAAGACCTATTGTTGAACTTTCTGAAATGCAATTTCAAAAAAAATCTCTGCCTGTTTTTAGGCACCATGATTTTCAGGCTTATAAATTTAAGGTTTCATGCATAAAGATTTACAAAACCATACTCTTCACCAAAATGTCCCCTCCCACCAACTCATCCTCTTCACTTTCTGTGCACTATCTACTGAAGTAATATTAAGTCTAGTGAAATCTAATATTTTCTTTTTGATACAATTTTTTTGTTGATTGAGATCATGTGGTTTTTGGGCTTATTGCTACCTTGCTATGTATATATCTTGCATGTAAGAAAGTCATTCTGGGGTCATCATCACATTTAGTACAACATACATTAAAACAATCCAAAGCCCAACTATGGATGAAAGAATCCAGATACTGAAGTATAAACATACATAACACAGGTAGAATATTGACAGCTCAATGAAATGCAATTTTTTCTTTATTTTATTTAAACACATTGATTATTACGTACATGATTGTATTTGGGTTTCAGTCATGTAAAGAACACCATCCATCACCAGTGCAAGGGTCCCATCACCATTGTCCCAAACCTCCCTCCTCCCCACCCAACCCCCACCTGTACTATAGACAGGCTCTCCATTTCCCTCATACATTCTCATTATTAGGACAGTTCAAAATGTAGTTATTTCTCTAACTGAACTCTTCACTCTTTGTGGTGAGCTTCATGAGGTGAGCTGGAACTTCCAGCTCTTCTCTTTTGTGTCTAAAAACTATTATTGCAAGAATATCTTTCATTTTTCTTAAAACCCATAGATGAGTGATACCATTCTGCGTTTCTCTCTCTCTCTCTGACTTATTTCACTCAGCATAATAGATTCCATGTACATCCATATATAGGAAAATTTCATGACTTCATCTCTCCTGACAGCTGCATAGTATTCCATTTTGTATATGTACCACGGTTTCTTTAGGCATTCTTCTGTTGAAGGGCATCTTGGTTGTTTCCAGAGTTGCTATGGTAAATAGTGCTGCAATGAATATGGGTGTAAGGAAGGGATTTTTGTATTGTATTTTTTGTGTTCCTAGGGCATATTCCTAGGAGTGGTATAGCTGGATCTTATGGGAGCTCGATTTCCAGTTTCTGGAGGAATCTCCATATCGCTTTCCATACAAGTTGAACTACACGGCATTCCCACCAGCAGTGGATAAGAGTTCCTTTCTCTTCACATCCCCGCCTACACTGTTTGTTCTCGTTCTTTGTGATATGTGCCATTCTCTGTGGTGTGAGGTGGTACCACATAGTTGTTTTGATTTGCATCTCCCTGATGATTAGTGATGTGGAGCATTTTTTCTATTCTTCATTCTCATAAATTAAACTTCGTTGGGCAGTTTGGAGTCAAAATGGTAAAAATATTCACCTCTAAATTTAAAGTTACTTCTTATCATAAATACATATGAAACTGAGTTTTTCTTTGGATATAAACCAGCTCCCTAGTACAGGTGAGAGAATAAATTATATTATTACCATGTTATATTTTTTATATAAACCACTAATGCGTGAGATTATTCTATGTCTACTAACCCTCTCCCTCTGGCACATTTCACTAAGTATAATAGTATCCATATACATTATAAGCAAATTTCCTGACCTCATTTTTTCTAACAGTTAGACAGCATTCTATTGTGTAGATATACCACAGATTCTTTAGTCACTCATCTGTTCTCTAGCACTTGGGGTTCTGTCCCAATTCTGGCTATTGTGAATAGTGCTGTGATGAGTAGACAGCTTTTTTGCATTGTGTTTATTCTGAATCATATGGAACCTCAATTTCTAGTTTGTTGAGGAATATCATTATTGTATTCCAAAAGACTAGAAGTTATCATTCCATAAACAATGAATGAGAGTCTTTTCTCACCACATCCATGCCAGTTGTTTATATCCTTTGTCGTGTGTGGTGTAAGATGATATCTGTTGTTTTATTTGCATCTCCTTCATGTGATGTGAAATGATGTGAAACATTTTTTTGTTTTGTTTTTGATTTTTAGGCCAAACCTCTTTGAGAGGTTACTCCTGGCTAAGCGCTCAGAAATTGCCTCTGACTTTTGGGGACCATATGGGACACCAGGGGATCAAACCGTGGTCCTTCCTTGGCTAGCGCTTGCAAGGCAGACACCTTACCTCTAAGCGCCCCTCGCTGGCCCTGATGTGAAACATTTTTAATGTGTGTTTTGGTCATCTGTGTTTCTCTTTTAAAGAAATGATTGTTCATTTCTTCTCATCATTTTTGGATGGGATTAGATGTTTTACCCTTGCTGAATTCTACCAGTGCTTTTTATATTAGATATTATTCCCTTAAAAGATGGTATTAGGTGAATAGTTTCTCCATTCTGTCAGTGGTCAATGTATCCTAGTCACCATTTCCTTTGAGGTGCAGAAGCTCCTTTGTTTAATATAGACTCATTTGCTTATCTTTGTTTTAACTTGCTTGGCCAGTAGCATTTCTTCATTGAAGATTTTAGCTTCAACATAATGAAGTGGTCTGTCTGCATTTTCCTCTATATACGGTATATTTTCAGACTTGAAATTAAGGTTTTTAATCTACTTTAATGTGACTTTTAGGAACAGTGTTAAATAAAAGTTTGAGTTTGCCTTTTTTGCCTACATCTGACCATTTTTCTCAAAATCACTTATTAAAGGGACTTTCCTTACTGTGTTTTTGTGTTTTATGCCCCTTTACCAAATATTAATTTATGATATACTTTGGGGTATGTCTCAAAATATTTGTCTATTGCATAGGTTTGAGGGTCTCTCTTTATTCCAGTACCATGCTGCTTTAGCAACTTATGTTTTATTATAGAGTTTAAAGTTGGGGAAAGTATTCCCCCATCTTTGTCTTTACCAAGGATTGCTTGAGCTATTCATTGACATTTAAGGTCCTATATGAATTTAATGAGCATTTAGTATTCTTCTTTTAAAAATTTTATAAATATTCTTATAGGGATTACATCAAATCTGTCAAGTATTGCCATTATGTTAATCGTATCAATCCAAGAGCAAAGTGCATGCTTTCTTTTTTTTTTTTTTGCCATTTTACTTTTTAAAGCAGTGTTTTGTAGTTTTCTTTGTATAGGCCTTTCACCTCTTTATTTCTAGAATCTTTTTGGCTAGAGTCTTTAGAGTCTTTAGGATTTTCTAAATATAGCACCATGTCATTTGCAAACAGTAAGAGCTTTTCTTTTTTCCTATTTCAGATGCCCTTGATATCTTTTTCTTGCCTAATTGGTATGGCAAGTAGTTCTTGTATTGTGTTAAAACGAAATGGCTAGAAGGGGAAGCAGTCTTATACCAGATTTTAGAAGAATGGCTTTCAGTTTATCTCTATTGAGAATAATATTTTCCATGGGCTTGTAGTAAATGGCCTTGACTATCTTGACAAAAGTTTCTTCCATTTCCTTCTTGCTGAAATTTTTTATCATGGACAAGAGTTGAACCTTTTTAAATGTTCACTCTGCATCTTTGGATATTCACATATGATTTTTCTTTTTTTCTTTTATTTATGTTGTTTAATGTTGCTAATGTGTGTTTTGGTCATCTGTGTTTCTCTTTTAAAGAAATGTTTGTTCATTTCTTCTCATCATTTTTGGATGGGATTAGATGTTTATTAATTGACTTAGATATTTTAAAACATCTTTGCATCTATTGAATGAGTCTTACTTGTTTATGGTGTATAAACTTCTTAATGAATTGTTTGATTCTACTTTGTTGATTATATGGGCATCTGTATTCCTCAAGGATTTTAGCCTGTAATTCTCTCTCTTTCCTTTTTATGGTGTTTTTGTCTGACCCCTCCTTTTTTTAGAAGATAGAAATTATTTGAGACAGTTTTTTTTTCAGTTTCCTGAAAAGTCTGAAAAGTGATTGGCAGTAGATCCTCTTAATATTTTGAAAGAGGGACAGAGATAGCACAGTGGAAGGGCCTTGCATACGGCTGATCCAGGACAGACCTCTGTTCAATCATCTGGTGTCCCATGTGGTCCCCAAGCTGAGAATTTCTGAGTACCCCTGAGCATCACCGGGTGTGGCCCAAATCCCCCCCTATTTTTTTTTTAAATAGAATGCACTAATAAATCCACATAAACCTCGGCTTTTGTGTTTGTTTTGGTTTTTGATTAACATCTAAAGTTCTCAATTGTGATAAATCGGTTCAGGCCATCTTGTTTCAACCTTGGGAATTGTAAGAGCCCAAAAATGTATTCATTTCTTCAAGATTCTCTTGAAGAAATGACATAAACATTCTGAAAGTAATCTCTGATTATACTTTGATTTTCTATGGTATCTATAGTGACATCCCCATAATCATTTTTGATTATTTAGAAGTTTATTCTCTCCCTTTCTTTCTGAGTCTTGATAATGGTTTTTTAATTTTGTTTATTTTTTTCAAAGAACTAACTTTTGCTTTCATTGATATTTTTTGGTATGCAGTTCACTGATTTCTATTCTAAGTATTGTTTCCTGCCACCTGCCTACTTTTCTATGTTTATTGTGTTTTCTGTATTTATTGCCAGTCCATCCCATTGTATCCTTGAGCTAGTTTAACATTTCAAAAATTTCTACTCTGAACTCCATTTCAGAGAAATTAAAGTCAGGATTTATATAGATTGGGAATTCAGGGTTGCAATCTTTGTCTACAGTTGGAGGGTGGGTTTGCACTGCTTTTAGTTCCTAGTGATGCCAGGTGCTTCTTTTCTAAGAAATAATAAGTAATTCCCACTGCCAGGGAGGTTTCTGTTAAGTTTATGTTGGTGAGAGATCATCTGAGGCTGAAAAAGCTTTGGTTAGCACTGTACATCAAGCCTAGAGGCATCACTTCGACATGGGCATCTGAAATTCTTTGTTTTGTCACAATCTGATTGCAATGGGCCTGCCATTGCTGTTAGCGCTGCCTCTTCTGCTGTACCAGTGCTGCCACCACTGTTACTAGAACCTACATTTTAAATGAATATTTAAATATTAAACAGGAATACATAGTGATGATTTTATATTTCTTACATTAAGAAATAATTTTAACTTATCTTAAAACTGTTTCCAAAATATATTCTGTATTACATTATTTCTACCTGGAGATGTTTACATGTAATTAAAAAAGGAAAGATGATCCATGTTTAAGGCAACATGGAATATGCTAATTTAAAGATGATATTTAAAAGATTATAAATATGTTTACTATCCTGACAAATATACACGTGAAACAATCTTGTAAGCTACTTTTTAAATATAATTTTGTCAAAGAACCCACATAAGAGCAGAGTGTTTTATGAAAGAAATTATCTGGAATAGGAGTCTTGAAATTTTTTTTAGAATGGAAAAATATTTTTGGAAAAGAATATTGCCAAAGACAAAGTAAAATAATCAAGTATATAAACACAGGGCCTGGAGAGATAGCACAATGGTAGGCCATTTGCCTTGCACTCAGCCGAACCAGAAAGATGGTGGTTTGAATCCCAGCATCCCATAATGTTCCCTGTTTCTGCCAGGACCCTGAGCACCACACCGTGTATGACCCAGCAACCAAAACCAAATCAAAAAATATATATAAATACAGCTCCTTTTGCTGACTTAGAGACACTTGATAATATCTTTAATAAATATACTTATTTCTTGAGTACATTTTATGTTTGAGAAAACTGATTCTACCATAAAAGTTGGTTTCTATTTAATGAACATGTCTTATAAATATTAACGACATAATTTTTGTAAAATTAGTAAATATTTTTGGTATTAGGATCATGGCACAATAGATAAAGCAACTAATTTGAAGCACTAGATTCAATCCACCACGTGATCACAATAATAGCACTAGAAGTGGTCCTGGTGCTTCTTCTTCAATAACATTCACAACAATATTTGTTTTTTGGGTCACACCCGGCAGCTTTCAGGGGTTATTCCTGGCTCTATGCTCAGAAATCGCTTCTGGCAGGCTCAGGGGACCATATGGGATGCAGGAATTTGAGCCATAATCCTTCTGCATGAAAGGCAAACACCTTACCTTCATGCTATCTCTCCAGCCCCTGCAGTCACAACAATATTGACATAAAAACAGGAAAAACAATTTTTAATATCAATAAATATGTTTGCTTTAACAATGTTGATTTTTCTAATTGAAAACCTAATGCTGATATATTGTTCATCCTGAATGATTTTTTTGATGAGACTTACTGAAAAATAGATAAGTTTATGAAACTTGGATAGCAAAAAAATTGAATTTTTTCTGTTGCTTTCACTGAAATTGATTGTTTTGCTACTTTTCAGAAATATGAAAGTTAATCTGTAATTAACAAAAGTTAGAATTTTGTGGAGTTATCTTTCTCTTAGAAAAAAGGGATTACAAGTAAAATACTTCCATGTTTCAGAGAGAAAATTTTATCTCACTGTATTTTCAGCTTAATTTTTCTCCTTTTGTATTTTTTTCCTTTATTAACCTGAGATCACTTCTAATGCTTTCATATCTCCAATCTAATCCTTATAGCCTGTGGTTGAATTAATACTCTTATTATTAAAAACTCAATACACAGCTAGAATACATATTAATATGAATGTGGGAGCTACAATTTATGTGCAGACTCATAATCAAGTTTCTATCATGTTTTGACATTAAGATTCAGCAAATAGTTTTACCACAAATCAAACCTAATGGCCCTGACTTTTCTTTTCAGTAGCCTAATTCTCATAACTAATTTTTAACTATTTTTGATATTAAGGTAAAATTTATTTTTTTAATCTCAATATTTATTTTAACTTAGCAATACAATTTTACCATATATGCCCCTTACATAAAATACTGGCCAAAATACTTCTTTTTCATTGTGCTGCTTTAGAGTCTTTCTATTGCTTTAAGAGGTAAAAATAAAAAGAGAGCTCTTCAAAATATTCTGTCAGTTTTTAAGTCAGATAATTATGAGAATCTGAACTGTCTTTGTATTTCAACCTGCACTAAATTGAATTCAGGACTGATAATAATTTTGCACATAGAAGGCTGCCTCTTGGAAATAAACATCTTTGAAGCATCTGCAGTCTGTCATTTGAAAAAGGCAGTCATTTCACTTTGCCTCTAGTCCTTGCATATCAATCTAATCTCAAGGAATTGCAAGTTTTCTGCTCTGAGTGGAATTTTGGCTATAGATCCAAGAAAATAAAATTACTATAATAATAAAAGGAAACAGTACCCAAGAGTTCATTTAATTCACTTCATTCCACTTAACCCTTTAGAAGATTGTAAGATTGCAAGGTGTGAAACAACTAAGATGAGAGGAGCCTGTGAAGGTGAAAAAAATTTTTTAGTTTCTCATTACTTGCAAGGTAATATTTTGACAATGAGCAATTGATAAATAAAAGGAAAGAAATAGGTTAGCAGAGAATGGACAGCACAGAGTCAAGACAGCATTATAAGTTAAAATGTATTGAGAACATAAATTTGCTTTTTTTTATAAATTTGATTTTAATTTTAATTAAACAAAAATTCTTAACTCTTTTGTTTATTTTCATTTATAAGAATTATAGCTAAAAGTATATTGTGGCTTATTTTTAGTAAAAATAATATTTTCATGGAAAGATTAAAAGATAGTACAAGAGAAGAAAGTTTATAGGATTCATAAAGCCCACTCTGTGTATTTAGGACTATATTTTTATTCCTTTATTTAGAGTAATATTGAATAAGTAAAAATTTATATTATTAATCAATGCTTTATTTATTAGAAAACTTGTATATGTGCTAATGGTAATCATCATTAATATATATTTTATTTTTATGAATATATATTTTAAAAATAATGATTTTGTGAGAAACATTTACAGTTAAAATTACATTTTCCAAGCACCAGATATGTATTACAAGTTAGATGTTTGCCACTCACATGGCAGACCTGGGTTTATTCCCTTATGCTTATTCCCATATGATCCTCTGAGCTCAGCAGGAGTGATTCATAAGTATATATCTGGTGTAATACTGACTACTACTATGTATGGCCCAGCCTGCACTAGTCACTCCAGCTTCCTAAATGATAATCTTCTAAACCACTACTTTAGATATATAGTGAAAAATAACAGTAGAAGTGAACTCTGAATGCAGTCTGAGGGTTATTTCCTCCCAAAATAAAATTTCTTAATAAATATTTCAGAATAACAAATTAATGACCTACATGTTTGATCATCGATTACATTCTCTACATTCTAAATTTCTGTATACACATGAAAAATAAATGGTACTTTTTCATAATATGTCATGCAATATTTTTGGATAAAAACAATCATAATACCTTCTAGGAAGCTAATATTATGCTCATCTCCAAAGCTGACAGAGATAGTACAAGAAAGAATACTACAGACCAATCCCGCTGATGAACATTGATGCAAAAATTCTTAACAAATGTAACAAACCAAATCCAACAACATATCAAAAAGATTATATATCATGACCAAGTGGATTTCATTCTGGGAAGCAGAGAATGGTTCAATATATGCAAATCAATCAACATCATACACCACATCACTAAAATGAAGGATAAAATTATATGGTGATGTCAATCAATGCAGAGAAAGCATTTGACAGAAATCCAACATACATGGGGCTGGCGAGGTAAGGTGTCTGCCTTGCAAGAGCTAGCCAAGAAGAACGACGGTGCGATTCCCCGGCGTCCCATATGATCCCCCCAAACCAAGGGTGATTTTTGAGCACTTATCCAGGAATAACCCCTGAGCATTAAATGGGTGTGGCCCAAAAGCCAAAAAAAAAAAGTCCAACATACATTCATGATAAAAACCTTCACCAAAATGATGTGGGAGGAAATTTACTCAAGACAGTAACAGTTGTCTATAAAAGCCCACAAGATATTAACAGCTGTCTATAAAAAAAGCTCAAAGCCAGCATTATTTTTAATAGTAAAAAAACTGAAAGCATTTCCACTAAGGTCAGGCAACTACACTTAGAACTATCATAACAGTGTCAGTGAGTGAGGGATATAGAATGCCTGTCTCTAATAGAGATGGGGATGGGGGAGGAAAAAGATGGGACATTGGTGATGGGAATGTTGCATGGGTAAAGGAGGGTATTCTTGTTATGACTGAAAACAAACTATAATTATGTTTGCAATCACTATATTTAAAACAAGAAACTATTTAATTAAAAAAAGAATGTCCACTGTCTCCACTTTATTCAACATAGTATTAGAAGCTTTAGCAATAGCAATCAGAGAAAAGAAGAAAACCAAAGAAATCCAAATCGCAAATGAATAAGCCAAACTATTACTATTTGCAGAAGGCATGTTTTCACAAAAAGCTCCTAAAACAATAAATCAATACAGAAAAGTATCTGGCTAAAAAGTCAATATGCAAAAACCAGTTTTACTCCTTTATACAAAGTTCAACTCAAAGGAGAAAGAGTTCAAAGAGTCTATTCAATTTAAAATAGTGTCCAAAACTATCAAGTGTCTAGGAATCAACCTATAAAGAGAGTTGAGAGACCTATCCCATAAGACAGGGGCCTCAACCTCAATTTACCTGGGGGCCGCAGGAGGCAAAGTCAGGGTGAAGCAGGGCCACATAAGGAATTTCACAAAAAAAAAGTCCTCAAATGTCATTATAAACAGTTTTAATTATTTCTTCTGAACATGAATAGAACATTGAGTGAAGATCATGAACAGCTCTTCTGAACATGGCATCTTTTGCCTATTCCTTGCTGCCAGAGACTTGACAGCGCTTCTTCTCACAAATCTGAACCACATTTGGTTTTGGAGAGGAAGCAGTTGAGACCCTCAGTATGACTTAAAGATGATCATCATGAACTTTAGACATGTACTTTGACTTATTGAAGTTCAATGTGGAGAATAACTTTTCACACAAATATGTGCTCCCAAAAACGCACATGGTGTGCTTGAACACTCGGGAAAGCTTAGGGAAGCTATGGGGCAATTCTCTCAAAAATTGCCCATACATGTCTGCTTTTCCATGAATCTCCCTGAACTTGGCTTTGTGATTAGAGTTGCATTGCAGGCCAAAGAGTTCCATTTGAAGCACAGGAGGGGCATCTTGCACTTCAAAGGAAAAGGGGTCCACAGAAATTTGGAAAGTGGCTCTGTGCTTTTTAAAGTCTGCAAATCTGTGATCCAATTCCTTCTCTACCTTAAAAATAGCATCAACATATTTCTCACCACTGAATGGTATGCCTGCATCCACAAGTTCCTTGCATGCTGGGAAATGGCAAAGGTTTGTCTGAAAGAGCTGGAATTTCCATAACACAAGTTTTGTGGAGAATGCTCTCACATTGTCTTAGGCAGCACTGATAGCTGCCCGGGCCTTGTAACATCTTGTTTAGTACATTCTGCTTATGTATGATGTCAACAGGAAAAGCTAAGTCCATGAGCCATTTGTGATCACTCAACTCAGAAACAGCATTCCCATCCTTCTCCATGAAGGCTGTCACTTCTCTCAACTCAAAAAAAAATTTTTAGGACATTTCCCCTGCTGAGCCAACGTAACTTGGTGAAATAGAGCACATCTCCGTATTCTGACTCCATTTCCTCTAAAAAAGCATGGAACCTTCTGTGCTTTAAGCCCCTGGATCTGATTTGGTTGATGCGTTTCACAATAACAGACATCCCATTGTCACACAGCAGGCATTTACTGCAAAGGGCCTGCTGATGGACAATGCAGTGAAGAGCAATGACCTTCTCTACACCTTCCTCTTCAAGTTTTTTTTGAACAAGTGCCACCAGTCCATTTTTCATCCCTGTCATCGATGGTGCTTCATTGGTTTTTATTCCAACAAACCTCTTCCATGGCAAACCTGCATTCTCAATGGCATCACACAGATGCCAAAATATCTCTTTAGCAGTGGTCTGGCCATGCATTGGAATTATTGTGAGCAGCTCATCTGTCAATTCAAAATTGCAATCAACACCACGGACATAACTTGTGAGCTGCACAGTGTCTGTTACATCTGTGCCCTCATCAAGAGCAACTGAATGTGCATCAAAACATTTGGCTTTCTCACACAGTTGATGATAAATGTCACTTGACATGTCAGAAATGCATTCTGCCACAGTGTTTGCAGAAAGGCTGATTTTGCTAAACTGACCTTTCTTTTCCAGACAGATAATACTTCCAGCCTGCAACATGCATTTTTTTGCAACATGCATTTTTTTTTTAACAAACTCACCTTCTGTGAATGGTTTCCCTGCCTTAGCAATCATCTCACTAACCATGTAACTACCTTCAACTGATGCAACATTCTGTGTGGTTGCTTTCTTGAAGAAATCTTTTTGCCTCAATAGACATGCTTTAAGACTGGCAACCTGCTTGGCTCTCTCATTTCATTGATATTTTGCACATTCCTCATCATATTTAGTTGAATAATGGAGTTTCAAGTTGTATTTCTTTTGCATTGCAACTTTCTCTGAGCAAATAAGACATGTGGGTTTGCCCTTGTGCTCAACAAAGAAATACTGAGTCTCCCACTTTTCCTGAAATTCTCTGTGCTCATCATCAATCTTTCTCTTCACTGCAGATTTTGATGAAGTCATGATGAAGGTATGACAAAATCTAATTCTGTAATAAACTTCTCTCCCTTTCTCCCTTAGGCCTCCGATAATGCAAGGGACAGCAGGCAGGAGCAGAGGAAATGACATCTGCGTTAGGCGCAAAGTATTCACGACTATTCGCTTACCGAATATTCACAATAAAAAAATCGCATTAATGGGGGCCTGGTGGTGGTGCTGGAGGTAAGGTGCCTGCCTTGCCTGTGCTAACCTAGGACTGACCGTGGTTCTATGCCCTCGTTCCCCATATGGTCCCCCGTGCCTGCCAGGATCGACTTCTGAGCTAATAGTCAGGAGTAACCCCTGAGCGTCACTGGGTGTGGCCCAAAAACCAAAAAAAAAAAAATCGCATTAGTAAGAAATAAATCGCAAAACATCGCATTAAACATTTGCATACCCCAAAGGGAACTGCTTAGGGTATGCGAATGTTTAATGAGTTTTTTTTCTTACTAATGCGATTTTTATTGCAATTATTCAGTAAGCGAATAATCGCGAATACTGAGATACTTGAAGGCCGGCTGTGGGCCACAAAATGTTGTACAGAGGGCTGCCTGAGACCCCTGCCATAAGAACTTCAAAACACTTTAAAAAATGGAAGAAGATGTAAGGAAATGGAAAAAACATTCCATGTTTGTGAATTGGAAAAATATATATTTTCAAAATTTTTATCTTACCTAAACTACTATACTGATTCAATGTAATTCCTATTCAAATTCAGAAAACATTGTTAAAGGACTTAGAACAATTAATTATAAAGTTTGAGTGGAACCATAAAAGACTTAGGATAGCCAAATACAGATTGAATAAGAAGAAACTGGGAGGTATCTCATTACCGAACTTGAAGCTCTACTACAAAGCCATAGTGACCAAAACAGCACTGCACTAAAAAAATACAGACTTTCGGGAAATGTGTCAATATATTATATCACTGACAACCCTTCCAAGTATATGGTTAATTAATCTTTGAAAATGGAGTCAAGAACGTGAAATGGAATAAAAGTCATCTCTTCTGCAAATGGTTTGGAACATTGGATAATCACATGTAAGAAATTTAAGATCAATCCATATTTCACATTGCATGTAAAAGTCAATTTAGGAGCCAAAGCAATAGCAAAGTGGTAGGGCAATTGCCTTGCACACAGCTGCCCAGAAGGAACTTAGGTTCAATCTCTGGAATCCCATACAGTCTCTGGAGGAGGCAGGAATGATTTCTTAGTGCATAGCCAGAATTAATCCCTGAGCATCACCAGGTGTGACCCAAAAAGCAAAAAAATAAAAAAGTAAAAGTCAATTAAAAGTGGATTAAAGACCTTGAGATTAAACTTGATTCCATAAAGTTCATTGAATACATAGGCAGAATACTCCAAGACTTAGACCGCAAAGAAGTCTTCAATGATAGGATGCCAATGGTAAGGGCTATAGTATGAAATCTGAATAAATGAGATTACATCAAACTAAAATGTTTCTGTATGGCCAAGAAACATGGGCTAAAATTGGAAGGCAGCTAATTGAATGATAGAAATTTTTTGCACTGAACATATCAAATAAATAATTGATATCTAAATATACAAAATACTTTCAAAGGTTGACTCCACAAAACTTAAAAATCCCATAATAAATTGGGGAGAGGAAATAAACGATTCTCTAAAGAAGACCAACAGATGGTCAATAGACACATGAAAAAAATGGTCATCACTTATCATTAGGGAAATCAAAATTAAGACAACAATAAAATATCATCTTACACCAGTGAGAATGGCACATATTAAAAGCAATGGGAACAATCCTTGTTGATGGGGATGCGGTGAAAAAGGAGTTCTCACTGCTGGTGAGAATACTGCCTGATCAAACCCCTATAGAAATCAGTACAAAGGGTTCTCATAAACTAAGAATTGAACTGCAAAATGATCCAAAAATCCCTCTTGGGTGTTCTATCCCCAGAACAGAAAAACATTCATCAAAAAATCCTTATGTATACCACTATTCATTCTAGGACTGAGTACAATACCCAAGACTTGGAATCAACTTACATGCCCCAAAACAGATGAATGGATCATGAAGATCTGTTACATATATACAATAGAATATTACATTATCTGTAAGAAATGAAGCAATCACGATTTGCTGAAACATAGATGGAACTGGAGGATATTATGTTAAATGAAGTAAAGTCAGAAGAAGGATAAATATAGAATTATATCACTTGGGGCACGGGAGATAGCATGGAGGTAAGGCATTTGCCTTTCATGCAAAAGGTCATCAGTTTGAATCCCAGTGCCCCATATGGTCCCCCGTGCCTGCCAGGAGCAATTTTTGAGCATGGAGCGAGGAGTAACCCCTGAGCACTGCCGGGTGTGACCCAAAAACAAAAACAAAACAAAAAATATGAATTATATCACTTATATGTTATTGTTAGAATAAGTGCATGAAGAAATGTATAAATCTAAATGGAAGCTGTCTCAAAAACCCTTGGTCCAGAGTAGAGAAAGGAGAAGCAAAGAAACTGAGTGAGGGAGAAACATAAATGTGAATAGCTGGGGACCGAGGGCCAAGTGGTCTCAGGTGCATTGGTAGAAATAAAAAAAAAAATGAGAAACTATATATCCAATCCAAGGTCAACAACAATGGAATCAAGAGACCCAAACTCCACAATTTAAACTTTTAATGGGCTTGTTATCTTGGTAGGCTGTATGGCAAAGGGTGGTGGTTGGGATACACTCTGGGAGCATGTTGGAGGGAGGTAAAACTGGTAGTGGCCCTGATTCACTCTAAGTCTGAAACCAACTATAAAGGACTTTGTAAATCACAATGTTTTCAATAAAATAAACTAAGATAAAAAACTCTTCTATAATCTTTGAGCTTTCTACTTATTTGTTTTCTCTACAATTTATAATGATTATATAATCTATATACTATCAATGCAATGGCATTAATTAACTTATTTTATTTTATAACTATTTTACTAAGTACATTAATAGCTTAGTAAATATAAAAACACTCTAGATTATAAAAAATAGCCAAAGGTGCATCCCTATAATATAGCAGCATCACCTTATTGGTTCTATTTGATACTTCATTTAAGCATTAAGATGATTTTTTTAAATAACCTTTCCCCATTTCGGATTTTGAAAGTCAGAATTAGAAATAACCTTTCTAAAACAGAGAAGTAACCTTTCTAAAACATTTAACACTTAAGCTTGCAAGTCATTATGTAGAACTTAAACAGTTTTATTTTATTCTTAAATTCTCTACAATGGTATTTTATTACTTTAATGTATTTGCATATTTTCATGTTTATTTTATTAGAATTTTATAGACTATAATTAACACTTCTGATTTCTTAGATAATTATTATGACAGTTAATAGTAGTAAACTTTAGTTACTTTGTATTAGATATTTATAATTGGAAGTAAAGATTCTGACATAGGCACAAATAGTACAAAGATAGATAAACAAAATGTCTGAATCAGACTGAGTCAGATGCATAAGGAAATGGCATTGCATGTAGAAAAGACTGGTTCATCCCTGACACCACGTATATAGTCCCCTGAGTATTTCTGCTACTTTGACCACAGAGTCAAAAATAGTCCCTAAATTACATTGGTTGGCTCAAATCACTCCTACAAAAAATTAACAAGAAAGAAGCAAAGAAAGGAAACAAGGAAAGAAAGAAAAAAGGAAGAGAAAAATAGGGAGTGAAAGAGAAAGAAAAGATTAAATCACAGGAAAGAAAGACTAAAGATACATAAGCATGCTTTGAAGTATTTTTTTCATGATTTTCCTTTCTTTTTTTAAATATCTTTATTTAAACACCTGTTTATGAATATGATTGTAGTTGGTTTTCAGTCGTACAAAGAACACCCCCCTTCACCAGTGCAACATTCTCATCACCAATGTCCCAAATTCCCTTCCTACCCATCCCCCCACCCCTGGCCTGTACTTAAGATAGACTTTCTACTTCCCTCATTCATTCACATTGTTATAATAGTTGTCAGTATAATTATTTCTCTAACTGCATTCACCACTTTTTCTGATGAGCTTTATATCGTGAGCTGGACCAAGTAGGTCTAAAACTCAACTATGAATAGCTTTGAAAACCATGTTAATTTAATAATATTTTTAGGGACCGAAAAGATAGCATGGAGAAAAGGATTTGCCTTTCATGCTAAAGGTCATTGGTTCGACTCCCGGCATCCTATATGGTCCCCTGAGCCTGCCAGGAGCTATTTCTGAGCGTGGAACCAGGAGTTTTATATATATATATATATATATATATATATATAGGTTTTTCAGGCCACACCCATTTGATGCTCAGGGGTTACTCAAGGCTAAGCGCTCAGAAATTGCCCCTGGCTTGGGGGAACCATATGGGACGCAGGGGGATAGAACTGTGGTCTTTCCTTGGCTAGTGCTTGCAAGGCAGGCACCTTACCTCTAGCGCCACCTCGCCGGCTCCACAATATTTTTTAAGTACATTAATAGAGTCCCATTAAAGTGAACCTGTATGCATTTATCTTGCATCATTTGTTTCAACCACAGGAAGGCTGCCCAGATGACATTTCTTTTCTTTTTCTTTGTGTCTCTAAATTAAGGTATGTATATATATTTTTCTGAAAATCTATATTATTCTCTGATATTCTATTGAAAAATAACCCATGGTCCCTGAAACCTAAAACTTATGATCAAATGAGTTGAAATAGTAAAAAGTGCATTTTAAATAGTTATATATTTCAATTTTGTTTTTGCTAAATGCATTTCTAGTTGAAAGAGAGAAAATACTATTTGAAGCACTCAAATATGACAACTGATAGTAATTTTCATAACATACTTTTCATACTTCACAGCTGATGGTAATTTTGATAACAGAAATCAAAGTGGGGCATTTTAAATATTTCTTTGGGAGTTATATATTCATAAACTTCCTCTACTCAATTGACCCTTTCAGGATGTTACCTTTTGAATATTAAATAGAACTTATTTAACTTGACTTGCTAACTTGACATGGTTTATATTCTCTATTTCTGTGTTCATTTCTCTCATTTTTGGCTTGAGAGCCACACCAGGCCATGCACAGGGCTTACTGTGCACTGAGGATTCACACCTAGAGGCTGAAGACGTCTACAGAGTGCCTTGGATTCAACCCAGGTTGCACTTGTGAGCCCTACACACTTTAGTATTGTTCCAGATCCCACCTCTCTAAATTAACAATTCAGACATGAATCATTTTTTGATTGCTGTATCTACTTAACTGTATTTAACTACAGACCGTTGCGGGTTTTTTTTGTTTGTTTGCTTTTTATGGGTCACACCCGGCAGTGCTCAGGGGTTACTCCTGGCTCCATGCTCAGAAATTGCCCCTGGCAGGCACGGGGGACCATATGGGGCACCGGGATTCGAACCGATGACCTTTTGCATGAAAGGTAAATGCCTTACCTCCATGCTATCTCCCGGGCCCCAAGACCTTTGCATACATTTTTATTAGAGATAGCTATCTATAGTTTTCTCTCTCTTTTGGGGGGGGCACACCCTGCGGTACTCTGGGGTTACTCCTGGCTCAGAAATCACTCCAGGCAGGCTCTGGTGATCATATGGGATACCAGGGACTGAACCCTGTCCTGGGTTGACCAAGTACAAGGCAAACACTCTACTGCTGTGCTATCTCTCTGCTCCATTTATAGTTTTCTTTTTGTGTCTTCTCCTTATCTAGAATTGACATTAAGCAGATGTTAATTTACAAAATGTGTTTAAGAATGTCCTATAGTCTGTAATTTCATAAATCACTTTTTATTTTTTTTTTTTTTTTGGTTTTTGGGTCACACCCAGCAGCCCTCAGGGCTTACTCCTGGCTTGATGCTCAGAAATCATTTCCCGTCAAGCTCTGGGGACCATATGGGGACCATATGGGATGCTGAGATTCAAACCACTGACCTTCTGCATGCAAGGCAAATGCCCTACCTCCATGCTATTTCTCTGGCCCCTCATAAATCACTTCTTTTCTTTTTCTTTTTCATTTTGATCATAGTGGCTTACATATCTTTCACATTAGTATTTTAGGTACATATTAACATTGAATCAGGGGAATGCCCACCACCAAATTTGTCCACCATCCTTCCCCATTCCCTTTCTGCAACCCATCTCCCGACAACCACCCCCCAGGCTGCTAGAGTACCCTCTTTGTCTAGCTTACTATCAGTGATCATACATCTGTTTGGTCCTGGTACCCTCCCTTGTCTCTCCTTCTATTTGAGAGACTAACCTCGAGCTATGTGGTTTTGTTTGAGGAAAAGATTAAGCAAAATTTTTTAAATAAACAAATTAATTAAGTAATTAATTAAAAATATACTGAAAATGGGTGCAGTCCTTCTAGTGGCTATCTGCTCAGTTTGAGGGAGGACATGAAAAAAGGTAATTGAAACACCATAACGATACAAAAATAAATGTTCAATTAAATATCCAATGAGTCCTACAGCAATAAAGAGAAGCACCACAGAATAATCTCGGTTCTGAATTCAAATCATGTGGAAGTGCAAAAAGAAGGAGAAAGATAAGATAAAATAATATAAAAATAGAAAAGGAGACATACATTTCAATATCTATACCAAAATAAAGATGTCAAAAACAATCAAACAATAAATATATATGTGGAAAAATGATTATTTTGTGCTTTTTTTTTTACCCCTGCATAGGCACAGTAATTATTGGGGATATTATAAAGATAATTCCCTTTGCCTAGGAGATACAGT